>VZSC01000955.1:489921-503461 GCA_013398225.1 Steatornis caripensis | reverse complement strand
CCACTCTTCCTGAGCTTTCCTATGAGGATGTTGTGGGAGACAGTGTCAATAGCCTTGCTGAAGTCGAGGTAGACAACATCCACTGCTCTCCCCTCATCCACCCAGCCAGTCATGCCATCATAGAAGGCTATCAGATTGGTCAAGCAGGATTTACCCTTGGTGAATCCATGTTGACTACTCCGGATAGTCTTCTCCTCCTCCATGTGCTTAGACACAAGGGATATCAGGGCACTTCAAACAGAGGGGCTATTGCATGGGGTAGCAGCACTGAACTCTGTGACTTGTTATCTGTTCAGAAAGCACAGCTGCCTCACCAGTAATAGCCGGCAGTAAACTAGGCGGTTTCTGGCACTGGTGAAGTATCTTGTGTACCTTTTTTTTTAAATTTTCGGCATGAAGGCTTTTATTCAGGATATGACAAATGGGATCTTTGTGACCTCAGCTCAGCTCCATCTGCTGATAAAGATATTATTTTTGGCTGTAATATCACTATTGCTTTAAATAATTTAGACTGAAAACTTTCGGGATGAATTTCACAAAGAGATGCCTGCAACAGAAATCATAATATTTCCTGTAGCATCCTGCTCTGGGACAATGTCTAGAAGGAAGATGAAAACCTGAGCTCAGCTTTTCCTCCCTCCTGCAGGCAAGGAAAGGCTGTACATGGCTTCTTGAGAAACTCAGCTCCAGCCTGCCATGCAGTACAGGTTTCTGAGCTAATTTCAGATTATCTGGCTAGGGCCACATTAGAAATTAAGCTTTGGCACATGGGTTTCGGCATATATGCTGTTCTGCTGCTGTGATGTGAGACACAAAGCGGTGTCAAGCTACTGAGGGCCTGTGTTCAGGGGAGAGAAAAGCAGAGAATGGAGGCAGGACAGCATAGAGATGCAAAGCTTATGGGAACCAGACCAGGGATTTTTAAATCTGCTTCGTGCTTTAGTTGAGTTATTTTACTCGCAATAACCAACTTGCTTTTGAAGTATAGATCTTACCATATACGTACCATATACTTTTATTGGTTTAGTCCTTAGGATGAACTCAAGCAATCAAAAAAAAAAAATCATGACAGGCTGAAAATGAATAAAACCCCCACAGACTGTGCCCTTTGGCTCTGAGCCAATGAAGTGTACACGCTGCAGTTTTTCAAAGACCTGGAGCATGCTTGTTATCAAGAAGATCCCTGGCAGTGAGAATTCCCACTTAGCTATCACATTCCAAGAATCATGGTTTGGTGAAAAAAAGGAAATATTGCAAGCTTGCTGTAAACTGGGGCCAGCTGACAACTTTCAAATTGCAGGAACCAGGACCTTGTTGATCCTGGACTTTTTTGCTTACTAGCACTATTAACAATGACCACTACAGCCAACTCCTAGCCCAGCTCCATCCATTCAAATTATAACATGACTGCTGTTATAAGTCAGTAGTGGTGGGTTTCTGTGTCAGTTTATAGATAGGTCTCTTGAAAGACAGCTGGTTTTGGCTTTTGGAGAACAGCCGGCACTCACTGAAAGCCCTGTACAAATAGTTTCTTAGTGAAATGGCTTAGGAAGTTGCCCATCCTGTTCTCAGTGCACAACACTCTTAGCACCGAATGCGTGACCACACTGGCAGTATAACTAAGTTTCAACAGTAAGAGAAAAAGCCTGAAAGGCTAGGGACTGCAAATTCACATCCCACCCTTGGAAATTATTTCTGCCTAGCCAAACTGGAAATAAGAGTCATGAAGCGCATTGATGAAGAGGGCTGCACAACTGCTACCCGTATTAAACATTTCAGTGGAGGAAACCTCACTCTATAAAAGTCAGTCATGCCCTAAGCAGCCTTTTCAATGAGTAACTCTCACCAAAATTGCTGGAGAGGAAAAAATAGCCTTGGTTAAGGCAAGGGATACAAGTTTATTGGAAGTAATCCTAGATCCACTGAAATGACTTGCAAATCTCCATTTATTTCAGTAGGATGGGATCTTGACCACTTTTGATGAGGAGGAGATGAACTCCATAGGATGACAAGTCATTTAAATTTTCATATGTTTTAGTGCAGGAATTTGAAGAAGGACACCCTTCCTGGCACGCATCTAGAGACACACAGTCACTATTGTGCTGTTCGCAGCCTCTTTACAGCCTACAAACTAGGTAGAAATCTCAGCTGCTATCTGATCTCACACACGCCTTTGATGGCCAAGTTGTGTTACGTTATTGAAGGATTCAAGCTCATTAATGATTGTAAATGAAAGAACACAGATACAATTCAATACAAAACAACTGGAGTATATGTCAGTCTACAAACCTCTTCATGTTAAATTTCAAAAATCCCAACTGACCGTCCACAGTAACATGTCTAGAAAGCTCAGTTTTTGCTCTCACCAGCGACAGCTTACAGGGCTGCATCCCAATCCTGGGGATCTTCCGAAGCAGATTTCCTCACCTGCCCCAGGGTTTTCTGAAGTCAGTGGGCCTCCGTGTGTGTGTATCAGCAGCTGTTGTCTTAGCCTCAACTGCAAAACTGAGCCCAAAGGAAGAAAGAAGGAAAGAAAACACTTCATTTCTGATAAATCAAAACTCTTATCAAATATAGTGAGGAAAGGCCCTGCAGAAATGTATTTATAACACACAGGACATTAAAACAAACAAGTCAATGATAGAGGGGGAACAACTCGAGCAAGTTAAGTGTCCAAATAATGCATCAGGCTTTGAGTTGGCAAGAACTCTGCAGAACCAGATGTAGGCTGTGAATCAGCAGCTCTGGCATGCCAGCACAGAAAGAATGGTAGTAATGATCCAAGGGGACACAGAGGCATGCAGAAACTGTTCCAAGACCATTTTAGCAAAACACATGTTTCTAATATATATATATATTTCTGTGATGGTAAAGTAATGACTCAAACACTTATTAGCTTAGTTCCTCAAAGCATTAATTGAGGTCAAAAAAAGCTCCTGAGATCTTGAACAGATTAAATCTTCTGCTAACCAGACAACAAGGCAAAATTTAGAATAAAAACCACATGCTTTAGAAAGACCTATTTGCTGGAGGGTGGAGGCAAAATGCTGAATTATTGCTGCTTAGTTTCCAAAATCTGAAGTCCATAGGCTGACTTCTGCTCTGGCTGGCACTACAATGGGCTAAGGAACAACCAGAGCGGAGCGATCCCGTGCTCCCGGCAATGTAGTGCCAAGGGCAAGATTCCTTTCAGCGGGTGGGGATAAGAGCCATGCTGTGGGCAAGAGCAGCATTTGTCCCCTCAGCTAACTTTGGCTGTTTGCTAAATAGTCTTAGGATAGATGCAGGTCCAGTGGGAGGGCTTGGCATGTGTCCCTACCCTTGCCCTGCTGATTGCGCTCTCTCCTTGGCCATGGGGGATGCAGGATTATTGCAGTACCCAGCCTTCGTTACTAAAGATATTTTGCACTTTGTGAAAATGCAGTTGTACAGGTCAGTGAGAGTCCTCATTCCCTTTTTTTCTTGGCAGTGCCACTCATTTCTTCACTCCTATGGGAGGTGAGGGATACCAAAACACTGTTTGGCCTCCTTGGTCCATTTGGATTCATAGCCCCTGTGCGTTCCTAGAGAAAAATTAGACTGCTTTCACTAGAGAAAGCAAAAGAAGTTTCTGTTTCTGCAAAGAGGAAAAACACATGATACTGTTGGAAGAATTATCTTTCTTTTCATGAATTAAGCCATACTTCAGGAAATTTTGAGGGTGTTTGAACATATCTACTCAACTTCAAATGTCACTTACTGATTTTACGATCAGTTTTCCTTTTCTTTCCTTTTTTACATTGAACAGAAAAAAAAATAATGGATTTATCATATTCTAACAATAACCTTTCCTCTGACTTTCAACCCAGAAAAAGCTTTGAAAGAATTTCCCTGTGTTACCCCTGTTAGCTGACTGGCTGAGAGGACTCCCTGCTCTGCTCCACATACAAAGAGACCGCTGTCAATACTCAGAAAACACCTCAACACTTCATACAGAAATCACATGAGAGGACTTTCATGGTGACCAGATGGGTCAGTTGGCAAGAGGAGGACTGATAGTGATGGGAAGCTTACTGTGTGTCCGTGTTTATAACTACCACACAAGCTGCTCAGGATATTTTTACATTCTTTTTCTTGTGGTTCTGCCGTCAGCAAAGTCCAACACTTTTATGGCTTCCATAACCCACCCGAAGATGAATGTTCCTTGAAATCCATTTCAGCATTATGAGGAAGGAATAATCCTGTCACCAAGGAACCAGTAATTGTTTTCTTCTTTCAGGTAAAAATTAGTTTTAGCTCTGACTAGTTCCCCACATTACTTCGGTCAAGTCCAGCCTAGCAATGCTGAGTTCTTTTCAGAGAGCAGGACAGTAACTCTGTGCTTCTGTCCGTGCTAGTGAAATACCTGCATGTAACTTGGATGAAGACAGAACAGAAAAAAACCAAAACAAAACAAAACAAAATATGATGAGAATTTCTAGTGTTTCATTCTGCTGCTCAGCTGAAAAATCCCGTCCAAGTCGGTAACGCACTTTACCATGGTTTGTGGTCAGGAGGAGAACATTGTTTTTAGAGGACAATTGCAAAAGCACCGCTCCTTAGACTGGTGCTGTACTGTTCTCTGAGGCACATAGTTAAGTTACATTCTTTTCAGTCCCACTATGCCCAAACTAAGACTTAAGGGAGATTTTATAGTAGTCTGTGTGGGCCTTCTGCACTCATTGCAATTATAGGTGCAATTGTGCGGCTGAAGGGAGCAGCAGCACAAGTTTTCTCCCACTGCTAAGGAATCTCAGCCGTCACTTGAAAAGAGCACTGGCAGGATGAGAAAGTTACGTCACTCTTCTCTGCTCATCCATCGCTTGCTGCTGCCCAGATTGCTTACGTGTGTGACAAAAAAAGATCGTTTGGGCGCTGAGGACACCTCTGTGCTGGGGACCGGCCTGTCGCTCCTCGCAGAACACCAAGCAAATGCCTGGCAGTAATATGCTGCTGCTGATGGGAGAGTTGAACTGAACTGTTTGTTAGAAGCACAAGGTTGTGCCTCCCATTGCAACGTACCTTGGCATGTTAGGAATTGGGAAGGGTTTTTTTGTACTGTTTGAGCATGAAATGAAACTGCTCAAACCTCTGTCTATTTTTGTTTCAGTTATCAAACGGAGAGCCTTATCTTTGCCTTATAATGTAAAAACAAAAGCTGGTTTCAGTTCAACAACTCTCCTCTTATAAAAAAGTTGAAATAATGTAAATCAAAATAAATGAATCAGAATAAAGAACTGCCATGTGTATTTCACGTGCAGCTGACCTGCTATGCCCTCTAAATACACACAGACAGTGTGTGATTTTCTTTCAGTTCATCGCTTGTTTAGGTAATACAGATGTTTTGCTCTCCAAAGTAAAAGGCAGAAAAGATGAAGTAAAACAAAATGTGAAAAAACGCCAACCAACTCTATGCCTAATGGCTTATATTTGCAGATCAAATAAAGCAGACCTGTTTGTAACTGGTTCTGGAAAGCTTGCAGATTTGGATATTATCTGACTGAGCAGAAAATCACCAAGAAATGGAAAAATGAAGACAGACTTCATTTGTAGAAGTACAATACCTCAATAAATGGATTAAAATAAGATGATCTGTGTCTTGAACTAGAGATCAGGGGTATGGCTCTGGGTTTGATTCTTTGCCAGTAGTGCAATTGGGACTTTGTCTTTCCACCTGTAACCCAGGCAGAGAAATGGCATGCAAGCGAGATAAATGCTGGAAAGGCTCATTAATGCTTGCGTAAATAGCAGTTCTTGCCTTCTATGGCACTGGGAATGCTTTTTTCACAAAGATTTGGTGAATGCCCAAGCAGCCTCAACACTGAAGGACCCTATATTGCTTTACAAACTTTATACAGACATACAAGGTAAGATTTAAACGCTCCTGCAAAATAGCTCAGACTGATCTGCAGCTTGGACTACCCTATTAATTAAAATTTGGATATTAAAAGGGTTTTTTACATCCGTCCCAAGACAACTGCTAGCTGTAAGAAGCCAACACTTGGAGTCCGTTGGTGCAAAATACAGTGGATGCATAGCAAACAGAATGATTATGAGTTTGGCTGGGTCTACATAGTCTTTCTGCAATTTTACCTGGTACATTCCCAACCTGAATTGCAAGATCATAGATGACAATGATAATTTCACACTGAGCAGCAAAAATACATGCTCTAAGAAAAGAAAACTGTACTTTCCAAAATGAATGAAAAAGTTTTTCTGCACAGACTCACAGTAGTTTATGCAGAATTGCTCATGCTAGATTGTCAGACAGCAGGCAATCAGCATATTGTGAAAACAATATAATACAATCAGTTGTACAGACCTGATGTTTGTGATTTAAATTATACAGCTTGCTAGGGCATATGTTTCAAGGTTTGTCAGCGATACCTCTGTTCCTCTGACAAAATAATTAAGCATTCAGTCGAAAAGGATATTTTACTGTGGCAACCACAGAAATATCAAAACATTTATGACAGACATCCATTGCGTTCTTTTGCACAGTTGAAAGGCAAATCATCCATTATCTGATTGATTATCTCTGTGACAGCACTGAAGCTCCATTAACAGTATTTTAAAATATAAGCAAGTGCAATGCAGTCAAAGAGCCTGAATTTTGGCAGTGTGTCATCATATGCATGCAATGTTACGAGACGCTACTTATTCTTCAGTCATCAGCTTGACTCACCTAAAAACACAATATGGCAAAGCAGAAAAAAATCCAAAGGGAATTCATTCAATCAAAGTAATTCTTTCATATTTTTATTTCAGCAAATAAAGTTTCCATTGCCTTATTCATCAGCTTTCTCTCAGTCCCTTCCTCCTCCCCCCAGTTCTTTAGGAAATCTTAAGCATTGCTGTAGGGTTAACACTGGACAATAAAAATCATAGAGATGGTTTGAATGAGGACTATTGCATGTAGATGAATCAGTCTGTGAGTACCTGTTTCAGGAGTCTGGTATTAGAATACTAAACCATTTCCTATCTTCAAATCCTACATCCTGAATCACGTGGAAGTCATTATTTTCACTTATAACTCAATTGCAACAGTGAAAACATTCTCTTGGAAAAATGAGCTTGAAAAGATTGCAGAAATTTGCAAAATATTGGTACTGCTCTTCTATTTAAATTCCATTTTCACTGCACATGCTGCGAGTTTTATGATTTGAGTCTAAATTTTTGAAATATATTAAATGGTAATAAAGACCATTTCATAAGCTTCCATAAGCCGGAGCTTATGAAAACGAACCGTGTATATAGAAACAAGAAGAAAATAGCAAAAATGTCCCCTAACATAACATATGGTAGCTCATTTTTCATGCGATTGTCTTTGTTGTCCCTTCCAAAAAAGATGATCACTCTCATACTCACATAAAACAATGTATGAATTAAAAGGAAAATTGTATGCTGTGCTCTGCCAGTGAAATATCTGATTTCAATTGTTGCAAGGTGTCAATTAAATACGTATCATACACTAGTAGATCAAATTTTTTAACCCTATGTGGGTAGATAATTTCAACATGCAAGTGTGTGCTTAGGATTTGTTTTCATTCAACTAACTCTATTTATCATTGAATTTAACATGCGTTCATTGGTAATACTGTCTGTGTTCCCACCTGCTGGGAAAAGCGCATAATAGTCCATTATTGGCAAGCTGTCTAGTCAACCTGCGAAGGATTCCATTTTGATGCTGATGATAGTTCATTGCTTTTCTTCCAAATATACCACAGGCATTTGCGAAACTTGTCTCTTTGACATAAAAGCAAATGTTTCTTTAAAACATTTAAAAGGCCAGTTGCCGTTTTGGGTTTTTTTAATAGAGAAAGTGCAATAATAGGGCAGCCAGAGCAATTGAGAAGTCACGGCGCAGCGGGAGGAGCGGAGGGGATGTACGTCCGTGCATGCCAGAAGTGCAGTTATCACAGAATCACAGAACAGCTGAGGCTGGAAGAGAGCTCTGGAGATCGTCTACCCCCAGGCTAATGTTCTAAGCCTTTCGCTGTGTACACAAATACCATTTGGTAGCTTCTATATGCCCATAAGTCATGTCAGAGTCTAATCAGCCCTTTCAGAGGGCTAATGACACAGCTCTTATAGAGAGCGCTTCCACACAAAGTTTGAATCAATAACATTTTAATGGATTCTATTTGATCTTTGCAAAATACAGACAGAGGACTAATCTGATTCTGCATCATTTGAACACTTTCCTTCAAACGAGTGCAAAACGCAGCCTCTGCTTTGGCAAAACTGTTCTAAACAGTGTACTAAGTATGTGCAACACATCTGTGACTATCATATAATTAAAAAAGATGGCCTGAGACTGATGCATTTCTGCTATAGGCAGCTTTCTGGAAATCTCCGTAAGGCAGATTCAAATTTACAAATGAGAGCCGTGAGTAAGTTCAAGCCTTTGAATAAAATTCCTCTACTTCAGAGCCCAAGTCAGTATTCATCCCACCTAAGATTTAGGCATCTAGGGTTTGGATTTCCAAAGTAGCTAGTTTACTTGGGCTCTTTTAGAGTCAACAGAAGATACATGGGCCTCTCCAAAGGATGATTTATCTGACCTATCTTACAATGATATAAATCACCCTTTGGGGTATTTATGTTTGTCCATAAACTATAAGAGAAGACTAGGAAGATGAGACTAAATGTTAGACTAGATTCTAGATGCTTATGATAAGTTAGGTGAAATCTGCTCTAGGTTTCAACTGTTCTGGTTGTTTAAGAAGCCTCCTGCCCTAGGCAAGGTCAAAACCAGAAAATGCTGAAGAGATTATCCTGGACACCAACCAGACTACAGACCATGAATACCAAGGTTCCTATGTACTATGATATATGATACTTCCTTAGACAATCTCTTTGCCCTTGGTACTTCTCCAAAAAGATTTACTAGCAGAAGACTGGTGTTCCCACAGATAAAAGATGACTGTTTTCCTGGCTGAGCTGTTTTTCCTTTGTGGGAGCAAAGTAATCTGGAGAAATTAATAATTAATTAACCAGCTGACAGCAACTTTGAAGTCTTGTTTATATGATTTTGTTTATTTTAAAGCTGAACCTTGAGGAGAGATCGAAGCTGTGAACACTGGTAATCTCATGGGAAGCCTGTCTGAAGCAAACCAAACCTTTGCCCTTTTTTCAGTGTTCTCATTAAGTTACATACATATACTTGCTAGCAATGCAGTAAATTCTGTTGACTATGTATAGTAAGGAACAGAATTCAGCTGATTACCTAACACACAATTACCATGTCTCACAGGAATAAAAAACAAAGTAAAATTACTTTTGTCACTTGTGTATGCAGAAAAAAATCCTTACAGACAAAGAAATGCATTTGCTTAGTTAAAACTTGTCGTGTTCATCTATTTTTTTTCTCAGAACAGAAATGCTAGTTAAAGTAAAAAACTTCCATGCATACACTGGCATAAGGACCTTGCTATATTTTCATTAATCATGTACAAAACTTTCTGCAAAGGGTTTCCTCTCAAATCATCTATATTTCTTAAGGTCTTCAGTGTTCTTAATAAAGATTTATGCCACATTCATTTTTCTGGTTAATTCTAAAGTATGCAACCAGCATGCTAGTACTTTTTTTTTTAGACAAAGTCATGCTGTTGAGCTGTGAAGTACAAGAAAGAGAATGCCCGCCTCGCAGGGAAAGAGCTGTGCCACTTCCCACATCTACATGCAGACAGGAGAAAGCAAAAATGTACTTCGTATTCAGAACAAAAACCAGCTCTTGTTACGCATTCAAAATCTACAAAATGCTCAGTTGGGATTTCTGAAGAAATCTTCTGTTTGGCCAAGAAAGAAGAGTCCTAAGCAGTTCAGAGTTACAAACAGCCAGGCTTCCAAGCTTACAAGCACTGCTTCTCATTCTCTGGGTTCAGGTCTTAACACAGTCTAGAACACAGCAACAGAAGACTGAAAAAGACTGCTTTGGTCACTGAATGATGTCCCAGGCAATCCAAGAACCACCACAACAGATGATTAGTCCTAGAAGAGCTGTACAATTATTCCATGAACAATCCCATACCTCAGAGTGCACACTGTTCCTGATTGATTGCCTGTAGACCTGAGACACCGAGAAAAAGGACAAAAGCTGTGCCTCTGATGCACAATAAAAAAAAAGCATAGTGATCTTTTCCCAACATCCTTACGGTAGTAAGCATTGGAAGTAGATTGACCAAAAGATCCTAAGGTGTTCCGAGAGCTTCTAACACCAGAAGCAACAGCAGCGCATCTTGCCAACCACTAAGCCTGCCAGCCCCTACCCAAATCCCATAGCGAAGCAACAGAAGTCCTGTAATGAAAGGACTAAAACATTGCAAATACACAGAATCTCCTCTCTAACGTGCGTTTGGGTACCAGGCCTACTAATAAATTGGATACAAAAGAACAGTTTTCTCAAGCTTTAATTCTAATTTCAGAGTCATTCTTACCTTGTTTTGTGATCCCCATCCATAAACTTATCAACTTCCATCTTAAAACACTTTGAGTTTCTTATAACAATGTGCCATTGTTGTCTGTCTTTTCCCAGGAAAATCTAGCCGTGGGGAATACAACAGGAATCTAATGCATGTTTTCTATTAAAACAACATGAACTTGCGTGTTAACCCTTACATTATTCTCCTAAATATTGTAAGTCTAAAATAACAGCGACCAGTGCTGCTTCCTGTAGACCAGTCTGTATCTCCCAGCAATGGAAGTAGGACCGATGTATCTGTAATGAGAGTAATCTTGAATCCTTACGCAGAAAAGACGGCTTCTCCAGATAGTAAATTCATGCACTTTTGTGTGATATAATTAACCTTGCAAATCCTAGATTAGATGCAAAACACATCATATACGCCCAATTTTTTTCAAAGCACACTAGGTCTTGTACTCACCTGTGCCTCTGTGAACCATGCTGATGCTGATAATGTCAGAGAGGGAAGATTTCCAGAATTTGTGACGGGATTAAAGAAGTATTTTTTCCTCTTCCGTTTTCGAATGAATTCGGGGAATTATATCTGCTCTGGATACTTGATGATTGGTACTTAATTTTATTAACAGTAAGAAATATGTATATGATTTGTCTAGCACACATAAAATAGTGACTGTATTTACAAAGTAAATAAACACAAATTATGTACTTTTGAATAATGACAAACGCACATAATAACACATGTGGAAATTTTCTGCACTAAAATTACTTCAACATTTTGTTAATGCTGTTGATGGTATCTCCGAAAATGGGAGGAATTAAACTGTTGAAAACAGAAAGCACCAATATTATTGACTTGGAAGTAGAAAGGGAGATTATGTTGATAAGGCTTAGAATAAAAAGGTAAACAAAGAAGGAGTTTTATAACAGAAACATAGAAGAGTCTGTTCCAGAGAAAACTCATGGAAAAGGACCCTGATATTGGTATAGATAATTGTTACGAGGCTGCTAGTTCTGACAAGGATTAAGAGCAAAGAATATTTGGCCTACAGCATCCAAGAGCTGTTGCTGTCTCATACTAGAAGTTTGACATTAACTCAATTAATTTCAAATACATCTTCACTTTAGAAAATATTCTGAAGAACTTTAAAGCATATCTATAAAATCATTTTACAAGTTATTCTAAAAGTATTTCACTGATTATGATGAGTGAAAGTATTTCCCATCAAAGTATCATTTCAGTTTCTTCCTAAATTTTTGATTTGCCCATATCAACACACTCTTCCATCCGTCTGGGAGTTAATATCAACACAAGATATCAGTACTGGAAGGAAAAAACATGATACTCCTTATGCAAATTAAATTCTTACTGTAAGAATTTCATTTCTGAACAGGCTACAAAACCAGTGCTCCTGTGTGCTACACTGCACACTTTGAGTACTCAACTATACATACCTCAAGTATGTGAATGGTAGCTAACTTGCATACCTCTAGTGATCTCAGTGTGACAGCAAGAGGTCCATGCAAACGAACTATCCTGCTGAGCCATGACTGGGTAGAGGTCCAGTGGGTGAGACAAGAGGAACTAAAGGCCACACAAGGCTTCAGATCTGCAGTGGCTTTAATAACCTTTCACAGGCTGATCTGCCAAGTTGCAACGGCCAACAAACCATATGCTCCAGCTTCGTCCCTCTCAGCACCCAAGACTCTTCTCTGTCCTAACCCTCACATGCTCTTCAAGATAAACTTTTAATACACATCACTGAACCATATTCAGAGGAATGGAGAGATCTATCACCCGTGTGCTGTCTGTTAAGTGCTCAGCCAGCACAAAGGGCATATAGAAAATTCTAATTTTGCTCACATTATGCTGTGTAAGTTCCAGCTACTGCAAGAGGCACTGCTTCCCATTTTAAAGGACATAAACCTTACTGAAAACTTCATTATGTTTCCTTCACTTTTAGTTGGTGGCAAGTCTAATGTATTTCGGGGATTCCAAAAATAGATACTATACCAACTGAGGAATCCATTTCCTTATTTTTCCATCCAAGTACAAACCCTGTCTTCACAGCTGTAACCAGGAAAGGAAGCATTCTTTGCCAGGAATGATGACACCATTGTTTCTGAAAGAGGTGCATATGGACAAATCAGAATACAATTATTTAAGAGGCATGGGAATCACAAAGGCAATTTCAGTTTCATAATTCCATTTTTTCTCATTATTTCTGGTAATGCTTTATAACGTTCTCCAAACAGTTAGGAATACAACAAGGTCACTGATGTCTAGTGAAGAAGAAGAACTTAGAAGTACCACAGTCAACAGGATGAATAGCTTTGAAGATGAGTCCATGTCTTCTTAATAACAGGAATAAAAAGTTTTTCATAAATTGTTCTCATTGTTCTTTTGTCTTTGCCCATATTATTCACCTTTTCGGTAGGCATCATGACAGAAGTGATTCGTCCAGACAATTTGATAGCTAGAGTGATGCAGTAGAAAGCATTGTGGCAACTCTGGGAGAAAGAGAAAAACTATCCTGTCATCACTACCAGAGAAAAGAGGACAGCGAAGTCATGTGCAGAGGCAAGAACAGATAAACAAGTAGCGGCAAAGTCATACAGATCGCGGAATGCAAAACCAATGAGTTTTAATGTTGTGAAGGCACTTAAGGAAGAGAGAATTAAATATAATTAAAGCAAGGAGCAAGAAAGGTTATATTAGTAGCCATACATTTTTTGAACTGCTTGAGATGCCTGCTGGACATTGGGAAAGCAACAAATATACCAGGGAAAATCACTTCGGGCCTGGATAGACAGGGCATGGCTATATAAAAGCCGAAAACTGACCTCCACATGAATGAAATACAAATGTGATGGAAGTTTACTTAGGATGACAAAAACTCTTCAGATGTTGCCAGAAAGTGATTAGTACCTGTCTCATTCCTTACCTGATTTTCTTTTCTTTACTCAGCCACTCCTTAGTGCGCTAAATCAGCACATTAGCACCAACGCTTCTGAATAACCACCAAGAACTGCTGCTTTCCCGCATAGTAACTCCATGTTGTAAGATCTAGCAAACATCCAGACCAAAAAAAAAAAAAA
>VZSC01000955.1:453244-479332 GCA_013398225.1 Steatornis caripensis | reverse complement strand
GGGGGGGGGGGGCGGGGGGGGAGGGGAGAGAGTGTCAGGGGTCGGCGGGGTCGGATACCGCGGGGATGGGCGCGGTGTGAGGCGAGAGGGCATGGCTGAGGCGGGCGGGGACGGCTCGGGAAGGGAGTGGAGGGGAGGCAAGGCAGAGTCGGGTAGCCTGGGTGTGGGCACGGTCGGGCAGGGAGCCGGTGGGGGCGGAGGTTGCCTCCCAGCGGGCGTGGGGCGGTAGGGACGCGCGGGGGTAGCGGGTCAGGGAACCTGGCACCGAGGCGGAGGGCGTGGGGAGCCGCGCGCGGCGTCGTGGCCGAGCCCCAGCCGCGGGGCGCGCGTTGGGCTGGGCGGGCGTGAGGTGCGGGTGGCGGAGGGCAGGCGGGCCCGGAGCTTGCGGCCCTCACGGGCTTGACCGTTAAGTACGCGCTCGGAGTGCGTGCTTCAGAGCTGCTGTCGAAGTGGTTGTCTCTGGAGAGTTTTTGGGGAAGAAAATGCAGAGCAGCAGCGCAGGCTCGGGTTCGTTGGTGCTTGTGATCAGTAAATCGGTCTTCGGCTGATAACTTGTTTTTTCTAAATCGGAATAAGCAGCCCATTTGGCTTATTACATATTTGTAAATGTGCTTTAACTGAAGTCACCTTGCAAAGTACGAGGCCTGTTACAAAACAATCTGGATTTTACAGGGGAAAAGAGAATCCTTTCCTTTTTGTTCAGAGTATCATACCTAGCTACAAAGTGGAACTGGAATATAAAAAAGTACAATAGTTTATTGCCTGGTTTGCTTCGTATTGTACAAACACACTTTGTTTCCCAATGTTTGTTATATTTTTGCTAAACTTTAATTTGTGTTTTCATGTGAATACTTTTCTCTCTAGAGACATTGCTGGTTCTGCATCACTGGAAGTAGCGTGGGTGTCAGTTATTATCTTCTTCAAATTTTGTTCTTTATATGCTGTTTCTTTCGCCTACCAAGAACAGCTTTTTAACACAGTATCTGAAGTTGAAGGGGGTGATTTAATAAAATACTTTTTTTAGTATGACTTACTAAACACTAGTGCTCTAGTCTGTTAATATTTCAATTGAATTTGTCAATAAAGTACGGAATTCCATGAGTCTGGAGCTACAAGAACAATCATGTGCTTGTGAAATGAGGTCATTTGGGCTTATTTCAGCTGGCAAGTTAGTATCTTTGAGTACATCTCCTCTTCCTGAGGTTGTACAGGTAAACTCCTCAGAGTAAGGAACCAAACCTGGAAAGTGGAAAATCTTAACCAGAACAAATGATCTCACTTCCATCAGTGAATACCCGTTCATTATGACACCACGTATTTTTTTTAAAATCCATGATTGAGTTTAGAAACCTTGATGTTTTCTGACTTTTTAAAAATAAATTCTGCACATATTCTTTCAGTGGTCCTAGTCTAAAGAGAACGGAAGACTTACATTATTTAAGTACTCTTTAAGTATGCTTTTAAAAATACCTGAGATGTAAATTGGGCTGGAGTGGTACTATATCTGAGTAGAACGGTCTGATGGCATGCTTCTGCGGGATCATGTGGGCCTTTCTGCTCAGGCTTAATATTTAGCATTACTATTTTACTTTGGTGTTTTCTGCATTAGTAAAAATGACAGCAAAAAATTCTTCATTGGTCCTAGGTCCAGGACTTGCTGTGTCTGACTTTGGGGGGAAAAATGCCCCCCAAAATTATTAGACTGGGTACCAGTGACAGTATTTGCTTTTTGTTTCACAAAATCTTAATAAAGAGTGATAGTCTATGGTTTTGTTTTTATAATGGTGGATATATGACAAGATTGATGTTCTCAAAGTTGTGACTTGCCTAAACAGTTTTAGAGAATCAAGTACTTTTAACCTGTGGGGCTTTATTAATTTTTTCCAACAAGCTGAGTTTATACAAAGGTATGACAGTTCTGGCTTGAGGCTATAGCCAGCCACCTCTTGTGAAACAGTTTCTAAAAACATCCTCAATAAACTATGTTTGGTTACTTTCAGCTGTTTGATTTCTGTCTTTGTTGCTGCGTGTCCTGTCGGCTGCCTCTTGAACAGTAATTGAGCCACTTTATTTGTAGCTGCTTTCCTCAGCTGCCTGGAGGACTTGTACCTTCTCTGCATGCCAGGGTCTGTGCTGAAACAGTGAAGGCTTCTTTAATAATATTTGGGAGTTGCGTGTAATGGTAGATACGAGGTGGAAACTAGGAGATGGTGGAAGCAGAGCTTATACCAGACTGCAGATGTGACTCCGCTGTGGAGGAGGGTGAGGAGGGAAATCAGTGACTATAACCAAACCCTCCTTGTTCCTTGACTCCCCTGTCATCTCTGAGCTATCTACCCTCCCTTCTCTTTCTAGCTCCTATGCAATTACTGGCATGGTTGTCTTTCTGGACAAGGGAGATGTTTTGATTTGTGTTAAATAGAATACTTGTTTTAATTGTAGCTTGTGTATAGCAGCAATTTGAAGGGACATACGGTGTTGGTCTCTTTCAAAGAGCAGACTTTAAGAAAGTATTGTCCTTCCACAGGATGAAACTCTTAACTAGTAAAAAGCTTTTAAATTATTAGTTAAAGGGGCTTTCTCTCCATTTTGATATTTTATTAAATATTTTTTTCTAATAGCTCTTGTAAAGTAAATACAAGGATTTTGTTAAAACGTAGGGTGACTTGTTATGAGTATATGGCTTTTATGTTAAACATCGTAAATGTATCCGTATACATAAACTGATAGCAATTTGCTTGTGGATTTCAGGCTTTTGAGTAAGATGCAACAGGGAGGAATAGCAAGCTTTTAATATGTATATGATTATGTACTTTACTTTTTCAAGTGTAAAACTGCTTGCACCTGAGTAGCTTTATAGTTCTGCATAATATATCTGTACTTCTTTTTAGAAAAAACATTTCTATACCTAGTCTTGCTCATCTTACAACTGTCCAAAAGATAAGATAGACTACAGAATACAGCGACACTCGAGGATTTTGGACTAAAGCCTAAACTGAAAACAGTCCTGTCAAAAGACTGAAGTAGCGAGGCTTTGTGGGCATTCACAGAAATGGGCAGTATCCTACTGTAGCCTGAATGTTTCTAGTAATGACAATAGTATATTCCTTATTTTGGCTTTTAAGAAAGAATTATGGCTACTTGCCTGTATTTTCGTATTTGTTTAGAGTACTTTTTGTATGTGTGTGTGTGTGTGTGTAAGGTAAGATGTAACCCTTGTGATCCTGGGAAGAACTTGAGGAATTTAGCTTTCCTTTTCATTACCTTTTAAACTAATATTGGATAGTAAATGAGAGCAAAGTAGGTTTAAGTTAGGTTGGAATCAGTTTAATGAAGAGCGCTTGCTATTACTGCATTTTTTGCAGCAGATTATTCAAAAGGAAAATGTAATTCATGTGTGTTGCACAGACTGGCATAGCCTTTCTTTCAGCAAATGCAAGAAACAAAGTGCATTCTTAAAACAACTTTTTTAAAAATTATTTTGCTAGTGTGAACAAAAGCACCGTTTAATTGGAAACACAGAAATAAAAGTGCGTAATGTCTCCAGTGCAACTTAAACATAAATCAGAAATTGTAATCAGTAGCTGAAACAATACTATCCTTTCAGTGTTACTCTCTAATTTTTTTTTATTTCATTCCATGAAATGGTGGATAATACAGAAGCCTTATGTATTATGCTGGTATGATGGTTTAACCGAAAGCAAATATTATAGCTTACAGTAATGTGTAAAGGGAGGGCTGTACTCTCTGGCTGCTGTACCACTTGCTTAGAAACACCTCACTCATCTCATACTTGGTTGTTGTCCTGCAGTTTGGTGATCATTTTTATGTCAGCAGTGCTTACTTCTCTCTTTAGAAGGAACCTTTTACTAAAGCAAAGCTTGACTGAAACTCTTGTTCCAAAATTTCTGTTTTCATGCTGGAAATTGAGTTTCTAATCACAGTTTTTTAAAAGTAAATTTACGTGGTTTAGTCTTTCTGTAACAATAAATAACTACTGTAAAAGCTGATACATGAGTTGCAGTATTTGCACAGAAAGAAGAAAAATAGGACAGAAAGAGCTGAGATCCATTAACTGTTCTGTGTTGGCTGCAATTTTGTATGCACAGAGCTAGGGCAAGAAGAAAATCCTTTTTCCTTATCCTAAATATAGAATAGTAATTTGGAACAATGCCTTTTCAATTATTTGCGATTGTTGGAGTCCGTTAGGTGTGTCAGAGCAGCAATACCTTAGCTTAGTAATAGGAAGAACTGAGCTAGGTATCTGGCATCATACTTTCCAGAAATTGTTCAGTGTGACATTTTTTATTCTTACATATTTTGTGTTGATGGGAAGAATTCTCTTCAATAGAGATATGAAATTTAAAGGGGAGGTAAGCCCATTACTTATTACTTCAACCTATTACTGAAAATAAGTGAACTATGGGTGAGTATAATATTGCTCTAGCAGTCCATCCTAGCAAAAAGCAGTAAAGAGCATCTGAATATGTTGTGGTAGAAAAATCTGCTACTGATTTTCAAGTAAATTTTCACTATTGACTTTGCTCCAGACGCTAATGCACAGAAAATAAGATGAACCAAGGTAGTGCTATGAGTAACCATTCTGCACTGTACAGAAAGTAACAATGGGGAAATGAAAGCTCTTTTAAATTATTTATATGGAGATAACCTTAAGTGTTCCTAGGACTTTTAAGATAAGATTCAGTCTGGTTGTGATCACAGATCTTTGTGTAGTCCTCATTGAAGGTACTGAGAACTAACTTTTCTGAAGAACAAACTCTTCACATATGCTCCGAATCTTGTGTAATTTAGTTAGGCTGAGCATCCTTTTATATAAGGATAACCGGTAGCTAGGCTTTCAGTTAACTGCGGAACTGTGTACTTAAACATAAAACCTGTATTAAGATTCAGTTCAGCTACTGCTAAATCATAGTGGCAGGTGTGCGTTTTTGAGAGCTGTGAGTGTTTGCAAAGTTTTTGCTGTGGGACCATGTCCCTTCAGTGCAAGCAACTATGGGAGCTGAAGTTGTCTTGTTGATGACTGACAGAACAAATACCAAGTAAGGAGTGAATGTAAATGCTGAGTTCTCTCTATTTGAAGAGAGGAAGTCAAAACCTCTGCTTGTTTGCTTGATATTTCGTGTTGCTTGTAGGTCATATGTGTAAAAAATTTTTATTAAGATTTCAGTAACATTTGCTGCAAATTTCCCTAGTACGTCGAAGCAGCATCCTATCACGGTAGTGATATTGGTACTACCACTGTTGGTACTACAACATGTGGTAATGCTGTTTGGACCTTTTGTGTTTTCAGTGCCATTATAATCTTTGATTGTTTACCACTTGAGGAAGAAAAGGCATCTGGTATAGAAAAAGTATCTGACACTTTAATCTTTCTTGATTAATCTCTTAAAGGTAATGAGGAGGCTTTCTGGGGCAGGGTAATCTGTGTAATACTGTTTTAGCTTTGTTTACAGCAGAAAGTAGACTGTGAAGAGAAGTGATAAGACTTAGCATTGCAGATGTCAGATGCGTGAAACCATACTGAGCGCGAGTAACTTGTATTCCTAAAACACAATTATTCTGGAACCTGCTTGGCTAAACCTACTTGGTTAGATTTTTTTATTCAGTGATGATGGAGCCAGGGACATGCTTCTAATGTGGGTTTTCATAGGTGTGATAAACGTACTGTGACCTGGGAGCGAGGGAAGGATGTAATTGGATTTTTAAGTGCTTTGAAGTTGTGTTGTGGTTTCATCTAGGAAGGTGTAATACTGAGGACGTGTAAACAAATATTACACTTTGCACCTGCAAGGGATGGGGAAGTGACAAGTAGTATAAACAGGACCCCTCGGGAGGATTCCTTTGTTCAGAACTACTAAATTTTGTGGGTTGTTGGTAGCAGTTGTTAACTTGAGGGAAATTGGAATTTGTCATGTGCCTAGCAGCTTTCTCTGTATAAACAAACAAGATCAATTAAAGGCATTACTGCCCGAGTCAAGTCCTTGCAGCTTGGTTTTCTGTTCTTACTAGTCTGTGGCATTCGTCATATGTGCTATTCTTTATATTAACATTTTGTAAAACAAAAGAAACTGTAATTGTGTGAGATACTGTAATTTGACTGTTCTGTTATGAAGGCATTTGAATGGCAATTGGAGAGTAGATAGTCTGAAAGTATTCTGTGTCTACAGATTACTCTCAAATTAGGAAACATAACTTTCCTTTTACACATACAAAGAATAGTTCAATTCACTCAACCTGTGCTTGGCAGAAGAATTAAAAAAAAAAACAACCTCTAAACACTGTTTAAAAATTTAGAGAAGGAAAGCTTTTTCAGAACCTGCTGCAAATACCTGTAGATTGCAGGATGGTTGCAGACTAGCGCAGATTGTGCCTACAGTTCTTTTGAACTTCTTGTACCAGAAACTGGGCTTGGTTTTGTTTTGCTTTTTTTTTTAAAGTTGAACTTCTTTGAAGTAAAAAATCTGCAGTTTGGCATTGGAAATATTCTGTAGTAATAGGTAAATAATAATGTATGTGTATACATTGCAACACGCACTGTGCAAAATAATGTTTGCATTTTTATGTGCTTTTCTGTTCTCACTCTTGTCATGCTCTATTGGGAACAGCAAAGATCTTGGGATCTGTGAGAGAGTGTGAGCATTGTTAACGGATGCTGCATAGACTGTTAGAAGATCACATCTAGGAGCTTCACCCGATTCTTCTAAAATAAATTTAGTTGGAATAATTGTTATCTGTATATTTTCTGGAGCAATAACTTGGAGAGGAGTTTAAATCTTACAAATACAAACACAGAAATTGCTAATGCTGCACAGATTGTTTGCAGTGACATTGGACTGTCACTTTCCTCTCTCTGTTTTTCCAATGTCTAAAGGTAAATATCCTCCAAAATGTTCAAATATTTCAGTGCGTACTAATATGCAGAAGAACTTGAACGTGAAACAGATCTCATTAATGGTTTATGGGTGTAGATGACTTGCAATGTAGCTAGTCGATATTTGTGAAGTTGGAGACTTTTTGAAACTACAGCTGCTAGTGAGAAAGAAAATGTATCTTTTTTACAGTGACTTGCCTTTTTATATAATGTGTTCTCAGTCTTCTTTTTCTTATCTCAGGGTTACTGAGACTTGTTATTTGTTTGTTTTCTGGTGTATGGAATGGCCTCAATTCTACCTGTAAACATATGAATCCGAGGTGTAGTTGAAGCTAAAATAAGTAATTGAGAAGGCTTGTGATTTCCCTGCTGTGAAACAAGTGTTCTCACAATCTTCAGCACCCTTAGGGATAGTTTCTGCCTACTGAGTCTTGTGGCTTCTTGAGCGTGTGTAGACAGTGAATGCTGTAAATTTTTTTTTTTGTTCGAAGAGGGAGCTCATCCACCTGAATTCAAGCCATCTCAGCAGACAGATAGGTGTGGAATATAAAAAAACTTTGACTTTATGCTAGACGTTATTAGAAGGGAAATAGAAGGTCAGGCTGGGGAAGGGAATGTGGTGGGTGGGTGAAAGATGAAAGCTATACTTGTTTCTTTGCCAGGGAGGCAGTTCCAGAATATCCTTGAGGGAGGATGATAATGAATTAAATTTAGGCAAATGGAGCACTTAACAGTTGCAGTGAGCAATGGTGACTGACTTCAGTCCCTTGTAAACCTTGCCTACTTGCTTGGCTATCTAAAAAAATTCGAACTTCGGAAGATGGGCGTAATGGTTCACATCCTAATGGGTTGTCAGCTGCTTAGAACAGCATTATGAAATCGCTTCTTTTAAACAAAGCAAAATCCAACATTCCTTTCAAAAAGCTATGCCAGAGCTTCCTCTTACAGTGTCTTCCAAAATGACTCTTCAGTGAAAGGTTTCCTTCCTCCAAAGTGGCCTTTTCCTTCTGCTTATGGAACTTTATTTTAAGGATATTGTATATGGGGAAATAGTTCTTGTGCTGACTGTAAGTGATCTGAATGTTTCTTTTTTGGTTTGAGGTTTTTAACAAATATTACCAAGGCAGATATTCTGTGTGATGTGGTATAAGCTGTTTTTAGTAATTTGGGTTTACCAGAGTAAACCCACTACCAGAGTAGGAGAGAATAAGGGTTTTCACGTGTGCAGACTAGTCATTGGTTTACCTTGTAAGTGAAATAAATTGAGGTCATGTGGCAAAGTAGTTTTGGAAAACTACTCAGATTGTACTTCAAAACCAAATGTATTTAATTCAAGGCCTAACTTGTAGGTAAGTATGTGAAGATTTAGGCAACACTGTATAAGCTGATTTCCTTGCTCAGTCTTCAAGTGCTTAAAAAACCCGAAAAGATTGGGCTGAGACAGTCTAGACTACTTCTAAATGATATGAACAAACACCTTCCAATTCTACTTCCAGTATCTGTTTTTCTAATAGCTCTCCTCTGTCTTTTTTTTTTTTCCAGTCCAAGCCATATATATTTGACCGTGTATTCCAGTCAAACACATCACAGGAGCAAGTATACAATGATTGTGCTAAAAAGATTGTGAAAGGTAAGGTGGAACAGCAACTTTAACAAAAAGAAAATGTCTCATATTCATGTGGATTTCAATGTTAAGAACTGATACTTCTACTGCTCCCTCTTACCCTTGGAATGTTTAATAAGATCCGATATGGATCATAGCAGTATAAAATCATCCTGTAGTTGAGCTGATAAATTATGTCAATGCCTAACCTGCTGTTTCAGTCAATTGCAACATTTTATAACATTTATGTTTTGGGTTTTTTGCGGTTCTCTGCAAAAGATTGTTTAAAACAATAATCAGAAATTAAACAAAATAACTCTTGTGACTAGGTTTGGGTTTTCCTTCCCTCTCAAATTTATTAGTGAAAACATCCTACATCAGTGTGTTTGGAGGAATATAAGAGAAAAGGAAACTTGTGAAATCATGTGTATGCTATAGGTATTTTCTAAGCTTATTTCTAAGCTTATTTACTTAATATACAGTTTAAGGAGGATTTTTCTGGTGATTTTTAGCTTCATAATTAGAAGTTTAAATGTGAGTTATAGCTGTGCATGTCACGGTGCGCAGTTTCTCCAAAGCTGAATTGTCAGAATTAGCAGAATTAGCCTAGTAACTTCAGGAAAACAAAGAAGGTTGTAATAAGCAATTCGCTAGTTTCCTGAAAATAAAATGGATTAATTTCCTGAAGAGATCAGTAATATGTTCTAATTGAAGCAACTTGCAAAATAATTTTAACACAGTCTTGTCAGAAACCCCTGAAATATCAACTGTTATTGACAAGAGAAGATTGGGTAGATGTGGGATTTTTTGATCACTAGAAAAGTGAATTGCTGTGGAAAATTCATGCTGCTGCAAGTATTTAATCCTGTAATGATTTAAATAGTAATCAGGATTAGATCAGAAGTTTCCTCTTTACAAACTGGTCTTAACTAATAATTGTAATGCTGCCCCCTTTCTCCATCCAATTGATCTCTTTCTCTGTGGCATTTCTAGGCTGTGCTACATCATGTGGCAACTGAGTTCTAGTGGTGGTACAAATGGATTATGGGTATAATGGGGTGGCAGAGACTTCCGCATTTGGAGTATCTCGTACTTGGTTTTGGAAAAGAAAAGTTTGCTTGCAGGATGTGATTGTACAGTAACTGACTTATAAACAAACCAACTCACCAGCTCCTCAATTGAAAACTTCGGGTTGGTTCATTCATAATTTGAAGTACAAGCTTATGGCCAAAGCGTGAGGTGCTTGAAGGATAGAGCATAGCCCATTCTCTTCACAATTGGACAAATAAACTTCCCCAAAGGCAGAAAATATTACAGTGTTCTCATGTATGGTTTCGTCATCTGTGTTATCAAAGACTATTTGTTCAACCTGGCAGTTGTATCAATTTCCGTTTTGTTCCTGACTCTGAAGTCCTCATTTTTCTGTTTGAACAGATGCTTCTAATACAGTAAACTTCTAGAATGCAGTTGATGGTGACTTAATACATTAAAAGGGGTAGGGAGTAACACCCTCCCTCCCCTCAACTCTAGCACACAGTTCCCAAGCATTGAATGATTTAACTTGCTGAACATTTTAGGAACTGCCTGCTTTTATTCTATTTCATTTGACTTCCCTTTAGAGGAAGGAAAAGAACGCTAATGAAATACTCTTTCCCTTTAGACGTGCTTGAGGGATACAACGGTACAATATTTGCTTATGGGCAAACATCATCTGGAAAGACACACACTATGGAAGTAAGAAATCTTAAAATAATTCTCCTCTTGATGTCACTCATCTCTTCATGACAATAGTCTTACTGCTCTAGAAACACGATGTCTGCTTGTTTTCATCTTGCAGTTTTAATTTTCTTTCTGAGCAGGATGATCAAGACTTTTCTGTATGGATAAAATAAGTTCACCATACCTGTCAGCATTTTAAAACTAATTTGTCTGTTAACTGGGGTTTTTTTGCCTTCAGATACTGTTTGTGATACTGGATTTGGTATGAATGTTTCAATTTGTTGTATCTTTTTCTAACAAGGGGAAGCTTCACGACCCAGATGGAATGGGTATTATTCCAAGAATAGTGCAAGATATTTTTAATTATATTTACTCTATGGATGAGAATCTTGAATTTCATATTAAGGTAAACTTTTCTTCATTGTTCCTTATTTTATCTGTATTAAAACTGGAAATAGTCTATGATTAGATGGATGTTCTGTATCTGTTTCAAATCCCTGTAACTTGGAAAATCTGAATGTGAGTTATTTCTGAAGTAACTGGCTCTTCTTAAAGAAGAATTACATTAACACTTTAATCTTGTTTCGTTAAACATTGGTAGCTGTCCTGATAAACCTGTGGCAGTGCTGATAATGCTTGAGGCTTTTGATCAGAATGATTTCTTCTTAAAGGTGTATTTTAGTTCAGACTTAAGGACCTGAGATGGATGTGGTAGTATGTGGGAGGTCATAGTAATCATACTAGGACCTTCTGATGAAAAAGCAAAGCATTTTTGCTTTCTGATGCTGTATCTTTATTCCCCTTCCCATTTCTAGGTGTCATATTTTGAAATATACTTGGATAAAATAAGGGACCTTTTGGATGGTAAGCCTTTTATTTACATTGAACATAGAAAATAAATTGTTCTGGAGATATATATATAAAAACCCAAAAGCCAAAAACCTTAACATGATACGAAGATAGGTGTGCAGTATGTTAATAACCTATACCAGGGACCTGGGAGTGCTGGTGGACAACAGGCTCCCCATGAGCCAGCAGTGTGCCCTTGCGGCCAGGAAGGCCAATGGCATCCTGGGGTGCATTAAGAAGAGTGTGGCCAGCAGGGCGAGGGAGGTGATCCTCCCCCTGTACTCTGCCCTGGTGAGGCCGCATCTGGAGTACTGTGTGCAGTTCTGGGCTCCCCAGTACAAGAGAGACAGGGAACTACTGGAGAGAGTCCAGCGGAGGGCCACAAAGTTGATTAGGGGAGTGGAGCATCTGTCTTATGAGGAAAGGCTGAGAGAGCTGGGTCTGTTCAGCCTGGAAAAGAGAAGGCTGAGAGGAGATCTGATTAATGCTTATAAATATCTAAAGGGTGGGTGTCAAGAGGATGGGGTCAGACTCTTCTCAGTGGTGCCCAGCGACAGGACAAGGGGCAATGGGCACAAACTGGAACACAGGAAGTTCCACCTGAACATGAGGAGGAACTTCTTTACTGTGAGGGTGACAGAGCACTGGAACAGGCTGCCCAGAGAGGTTGTGGAGTCTCCTTCTCTGGAGATATTCAAAACCCGCCTGGATGCATTCCTGTGCAACCTGCTCTAGGCTAACCTGCTTTAGCAGGGGGGTTGGACTAGATGATCTCTAGAGGTCCCTTCCAACCCCTACCATTCTATGATTCTATGATTCTATACATGATAAGGGTACATCAAAATGCGAAAGCATGGGGCTAATGTATATAATATTACTAAAGCTGCAGTAGTGGTTATTTCATGTATATTAAGTTTTCATAAAGTGTTGCTGAGAAATAACATCTATGCTTCGGCATGCATTGTATGCAGGTCATTCATTTTGCAAAGAAATAATACATACCTTAGATTCAGAACTTTCTCTCTTCCAGTTTCAAAGACCAATCTTTCTGTTCATGAGGACAAAAATAGAGTTCCCTATGTAAAGGTGAGCATCAATCTGATATTTTTTCAACTTTGACAACTCTAGTGTACATCATTTACTTCTGGCTTGTTGATGTGGTGGAGTTTTGCCTTTTTTTTTTTTTCTTCTTAAAGGGTTGCACAGAGCGTTTTGTATGTAGTCCAGAAGAAGTTATGGATACTATAGATGAAGGAAAATCAAACCGACATGTAGCAGTTACGAGTAAGTATTATCTTTTGTCTCCTTTTAGTACTTTATTGGTTTGCTTCTGGTATGCCTTGAAAAGCAGGGAAGACAAAAATAGTGAGCTAAGTAACTCAGGTTTTTAAAAGGCTCTAGCATAAGCCGTTTCAGCATGTCTTTCAGAAACAAGTATTTCAGTTCTTTTCTTGTTAGGTGTTGTTACTTAGGCTTGGATTGAAAGGAGAAAGTAAGTTATCAGTGAGGAGCTCTGAATCATTGGAGAAAAATGTCTAGTTCTGCATTAGGAATAGTGCAAAATCCCAGTCTGTGAAATTTGTTTCAATTAACCTATGAATCTATAAGTAAGGCACTGTGGCTCATCTCAGTTTGGCCATTCTGTTGCATATTCGAAGAAAAACTGATCAGAATATATATTCAGACATGCTGCAGGTTTAAGCAGCATCCTAATTTTGCCAACTTTTTAGCCTGTGGCATGCAACTGAGTTGCAAGGAGCTGTGTCATAGGTCTCCAAATTCCTGGAGAAGCAGGATTGATTAGGAAGTGAGAAAGTGAAGTGACTGTCAGAAATTTGTGAGAGCCAGTTTGAGGGTGAGTTTCACAATCTTCCTCTGTCTAGTTCTCTCTTCAGGAAAAGAAAGAATGTACAGTCATTAAGGAAAAAATTTTTTTTTCTTATTTCTTTGGTTAAGGATCAAAAAATAAAAATAAGATGTTCCTTTTAAGGAATGACTCAGTCCTACACTTCCACTTTGTTGCTCCTAGGTAGTAAGGTTCTCAAGTGGGGACCAGACTAAGTAAAGGAGAAATAACAGAAATTTGGATAGAAGGATATTATTCTATGTTGAGCTGCTTCTGTGGCATCAGTAAGCTGGTCCTTTCAGGCCTGTGAGAGATTTATTAAAAAGAAGAAGGAATAGGCAGATGTTCTCATTCAGATTGCAGTCAGCTTGAATTTTGTTAATGAGTTAAAATAATTCTTTAAATTCAGTAAGTCTTGTTTACTCTGCATGTTTCACAGCAGAGGGGCAGTATGTATTTAAACCAGAAACGGATGAGAGGTTATGGCCATCTGGTTCAAACTTTCACGAAAGGATACCGTGTGATACATTGCAAATCTAAAAAAAAAAAAAAAAATTCTGTTATCAGAATGTAAATGTGCTTTCTGTTCTAACAGAGTAAATTAAATGTGTGAAATCCATAGTTGATAGGCTAGCAAATCTGATCAGTGAACTTACGTGGTATTAATAGAAGCCCAAGGGAGACTGGATCTTTGTTACTCAATTAGATGATACTGTTAGTTTTATTTCATTGAGAGACTACTACTCTACCATTTCATTAGCTTTAGATCTGTCACTTCACTCTAGGAAGATACTGTTTTATAGTTAAGTTAGTTTGGTTGTACAAATATCTTTTGACAATTTGTATATTTTGGATTATAGATATGAATGAACACAGCTCCCGAAGTCATAGCATTTTTCTTATTAATGTAAAACAAGAGAATACTCAAACAGAACAGAAACTAAGTGGAAAACTTTACCTTGTGGACTTGGCAGGTAGTGAAAAGGTAATTGTAAATTTCTTCTTTTCTGCTCTGAAAAACTTGGGTTATTCCTTACAATCAAGTATTTTACATAATGTAATACTGATAGTTCAGTTACCATCTCTGAAGTGTTTTAATTTTGACTTTAAAAAGTGGTTCCTGAACCCTAGTCTGGGTTGGCTATTAGATACAACCTCTTTAAGCTGACCTGCATTTCTGCAGTGAGAATTTGTAAATATGGAATGGGGGGGGAAATAGGCTAGAGTTAGTATCTGAGAAAAAAGTGTAGAATAAGAACAGTTTTATGGTGGTGGAATATCTGAACTTTCTTATGTAGTGGTACCAAGTTTCTTAATTTGAAATTCTGAGTAACGTTGTTTAAAATGACAGCTTGCTTTCCTGTGTCAGTGGCGTAAAGCAGGGAAGGAAATGTGTACCATTTTGCTTATTGTGTATCACTTCTTAGAGACTACAGTTAGCCTTGTAAGAACTGGGTTTTTGACATTGTTTTCATCTTTGCTTCTGGATTTATCCCCCATCTTCGTCTCCAGCTTTTTCAGTCGTTTCTGCTTGCTGTTGTCTTTCCTTGTGTCACTATTCTATAGTTTTATTGTTGTTGTCTCTGATCCTGTGTGTATTCTGAAATGTTTCTCTTATTAATGGTCAGTCTTTCTTTTTTAATGCTTCCACCTTCATTCTCATTAAAGTGAGAACAAAGTTAAAAGGGCTGGGCTGCAGGTCTCCTTTCTCTCTCTAGTTTTGTTCCTTTCACTGTTTATTTCAAACTTGGGTTTCGTGCTTCTCCCAGCCTTTTTGAAATATGTGAGGTCTTCTGATGCCTTTTGTCTTGGGTTGGTTTAAACATAGGCAAATAGAATTGCTTAGTTGTAGTCATGATCACGGCTTGGTGAGAATAGCGAAGGGTGGGTTAAAGAACTATAAGTCAAATTTGGCACTTGAGGCAAAAGAGCTAAGGTAAATAGAATGGTGTCCTGTAGATTTTTTTTCACATTTCTCCTGATACCTACTTAAGTTCCTAGAGCACTCATGTAGGTCAGATTCAGCCTCTAGAAATCTGTTCTCACAAATTGTTGCTAATATTGAGACTCCGCTATATTTTGCGGAGATGTGGGGGTGGTGTGTGGTTTGGGTTTTTTTGGTTTTGTTCGTTTGCTAAGGATGACCTCTGTGCAAATGATTCATAATGTTTATTTCCTTTTACTTTAAGGAATTCAAACTTTTTGACCAACTTCAAACAACTTTCAAAGTTGTTTATTGATAGAAGTTTTTAACTTACATGTGTCTTCTATGAAAAGGCATACTTTTCGGGGAAATACTTCAGTTGAACGAATTGGAAACATCTTCAAATCTGAGTTCTGACTGAAAAATTGGTGGTGAATCGGGGAAAGAGTCTGAGGATGAGTTTACTTATTCTAATCCAACTTCTTATGGGTACCTAATAAAGTCAGGCAGACTGACTTAAAAGTGGAAAAATTACTCAAGTCTTACATTAAATGTGGAAAGTGTTTTTTGAAGATTCATTTAGTAATTTACTGAAATATTGTATAGGTTAGTAAAACTGGAGCAGAAGGTGCCGTGCTGGATGAGGCCAAGAACATCAACAAGTCTTTGTCTGCTCTTGGAAATGTCATCTCGGCTTTGGCTGAAAGCAGCGTAAGTGTTCTCTTTTTTGTTTTTATACGTCAAGGTTAAAGGCTTGCATCTCTGAACATGATATTATGCAGAAATTCTTTACTGATCTCAGTGATATGCGTGAAGTCTTTTAAACTAATGGAATTGCATGCATGTATTGCAAATGGCCGTTATTCTTGTACTGTGTTAAGAGTGATTGATAGATCTAATGTTGAGGCACTTACGCATCATACTGAAAGTTTTCTTACACTCTAGAAGTTGCCAAACATAGAAGTACAATTTTATGTCACCCCGTGTGTGTTCAGTCTTATGATGTATGAATTAGATTAGAATGTAATGTCTTCCTTGTAAAGTTATACCAGCAAAAGCATAGCTCTTATTTCAACAAATTAAATAAAGTGTGTGAAAAACCTTGACTGATTCATTTAACCATTTTCTTGGTAGACTTATGTTCCGTATCGTGACAGCAAAATGACCAGAATCCTTCAAGATTCACTAGGGGGTAATTGCAGAACCACTATTGTTATTTGCTGTTCTCCATCTTCATACAATGAATCTGAAACTAAATCTACTCTTCTGTTTGGCCAAAGGTGGGTAAATGACGTAATATTTTGCTCTTACTTGCTCAGAAATAAATGCAGAATGAGAAATAAGTCACTCTGTTAAAATTCCCAAAACAAATTAATTAGAATGTTTGCTTTCTTTCTGTAATTCTTCAGTGCACACATGGCTAAGTGTTGTGATCTATCTTATCTTATATAAAAATCTTTAAACTGGGCAGGATCCTGAAGACTGTGCATTTTCAGGAGGGCAGCGTATGGTTCAAAACGTGGTTTAATATATAGTCTTGGAGGGAAATTAATACTATTTTTTTCTTTTTTCACAAAAATGGAAGAGGGGATGAAGGAGTTCTCCCCTGTTGAGTTGAATCCTTTATTTGCTGGTAGAACCTGTCCTTTGCCACCCTTTCTTTGATAGTGTGCCAAATTTCATCTTCTCCTGTTTCCTGTATCTAGTGTTCCACTAACATTTAAGTTAATACTTCTAAATTCCTGTGTGTCACTTGTCATAGAATTTATAAGTACCCATTTCAAATTTGGCATTTTGCTAGGTATCTGTTCTTTGCCACTCAGTTACTAATGCTTTATCATAATACTCCCGTTCCTGACCACTGGATTTAATCACTTCATTTACTGGAGCACATGACAAAAGCTGTCAGCATTTTACGTAGTTTATCTGGTCTTCTGTGTTAGCACACTTCTACTTGGTTCAACAAGGTAGCTTTCTACTGTTTTTTTCGGAGAAGCTTTTTATTGTGGAAAGTAGACTAGATGACTTCAGAAATTCTTAAAAATCTGGCAGAATATGGGTAGTTAGTGGGTGTAGAGTAATGAATGCATTCCACAACAGTGGAGGTTTTTTGGTCTCCTTTTAGAATCTAGGAGGTCTTTTCCTTTCCTCTTAATATTTCTTGAATGAGCTGTTGGGAAGTGTCTTCAGCTGTAGCTCTTTAATTTCACTGCCTCCTGCTCTTGACGACTTCAGGAGTTAATAGAGTATGCTTCTATCTTAGCCACCATAGTTAGTCTGGTATATTAATTCAACCTTCCAGGGATATTAAATTCATGCTGAAACCCTCAGCTGTAGTAACTGAAGGCTAGATAAATATCATGTGACTTAGTAGGAATCATGTGTCTTTTGGCAGTAATCAGTCCTGATAAGACTTTGCAGAAGGATGCTTATGGAAGTCATAATATGGGGCAGGGGTAAGGGGAGGGATTTCTAACTACCATTGAACTTCTTCCTGTTTCAATCCTTGAGCGGGGCTATTTGGTAGCAGGAGACCACACAGGAAAATTACTGAGGTGAGGTATGGCATTAAAGTAAAAACTATACGTTAACTTTGTGAACATGTATTATTAGTGTCTGTACTTTCATTTCCAAAGCTAATGTCTTTAAATGAGATGTGCCTGACTGGATGAAGACAATCATGTCTGAACTTTAAGCTTGTACACCATTTTTGTTAATGGAGATCTAGTAACTGGATTTTTTAGGTTGAAATGAGCTGTTTCTTAAGTAAGCTAGATGATTTACACCCTAAAAAACATTATGCTTTCTACATTGGAGATGTGTTTGCTAGGTGCATTGAATGCTACCCGTTTGTTCAAAGCCCTGCACTATTATCCTGACTCAGATTCTTTCAAGTGAAATTATGCAGCTGAATTTTTCGAACTAAACCAGCTTGAGATTTTTTCAGTCTTCCCAAAGTTTATTGTATTGCTCTGTCTGTTAACAATTTTATCAATGTAATTGAAAGAATAATAAGTTGATGGGGAGTAGAAATAAGCTTTTGAAAGAGCTGGGAATGTTTACATTTTCACCAGTGATATGTAGAAATCTCACTGAATAGCCTTTAGTTCCTTTCTTTAAAAATGAAGTTTTGGAGCTTTTTGCTCTTTCTATGTAGAGCAAAGACCATTAAGAACACAGTCTGTGTCAATGTGGAGCTCACTGCAGAACAGTGGAAGAAAAAGTATGAGAAGGAAAAAGAGAAAAACAAGACCCTGCGTAACACCATACAGTGGCTGGAAAATGAACTCAACAGATGGCGGAATGGTGAGAAGCAATTATATTTTGTTCTGCAACTTTAGGCAAGACTACAGACACTGAATTAGTCTTCAGGATACCAAAAATAACTAAGAGCACTATGCAAGATGGTAATAAGAATATTAAAGCTGGGATATTAAATTGGCATTGGAACTTCATATTTTTCACTGTATTGCAACTGGAACAACTTCTAATAATCACGTAGTGGAAAAATGTCTGAAAGTATATTGGTGTTAGGTTCTTTAACACTTGGTTTGCTAGCAGAGCTAGAGTTACATTCTAAAAATTTTATTTTGGGGGAGAAAAAATGATACTAACTGTAAATGCAGAAACTGAGTAAAATATTTCCTCTGGTTTGGTTTTCCAGTTTTAATCAATATCACAAGATCTCGTCCTTTTAAAACTGAATCATGTTAATAGGCAAGAAACCCACCCAAAACCTAAGACTGCTGGCAGTACAGAATGTGTGCCTATTCTTTCTTACCGAGTAATTAACTTCGTATTGATTGAAGTGTCTGGCAAAATGCAAGTTATATATGAAGCCTTCAATTCAGGAAAGGAGGAGCAGAGGTCATACTTACAGATGCATTCTGGAGTTTGGCAGCTGTAGAAGATGATTTTGCAGTCTTGTAGACAACCGCACCACATTCTGATATAAATCTGAAGAAAATGGGCTAACTTAAGTTTGGGATGTGATTTATTTTTTTTTAAAATCTCTTAAAGAGGTGGTATGAGGCCACACCTGAAATGTCAAGTATAGTTCTTCCAGAATATTGACACAAGATACTGGAGTGTTGGAAAGAGCCCATACCTCCCAAGGACTGCATAAAATGTTTCGTGATAAGACGCTAAGGAATTTAGTTTAGTTTACCAGAGAAGTGCCTTGATTAGTGTACGGTATTTTTATTGTGTGAAGTCAGTAAAGTGTTCTCGTGAGAGAAGGCTTCTTGAACATAAAAGGATAAAAATGTAACTGAAAAAATACTTTAAATTAGAAGCAAAGCACTTTAAATATAGCTACCTGGCAAAACAGACTGCCAAGGGAAAAGAAAGGATTTTCTGTCTTTGGGGCAGGTTAGGTGCCTTTCTAGAAAATATGTTTTGATGTGACATTTGGAGTTCACAGTAGAGTAACTGGTTGCAATACAATGTTCTGTGGTAAGCAGGAGATGGTTTGGATGATCTAGTGGTCATTTTTTCTACCATGTAATCATGTGAACTCAATTGCTTGTTAACTGTGGAGTAGTGCTGTTAGTAGGGAGTATGGAATACTTCTCAAGGCTAACTTTGTGGAAAATGCTTCATGACTGACTGTACTAAAACTAAGTATATTCTTTTCTTCAAGGGGAGACTGTACCAGTTGATGAACAGTTTGACAAGGAGAAAGCCAACTTAGAAGCTTTTGCAGTGGACAAGGATATTACTGTTATTAATGATAAGCCAGCTACCACAATTGGAGTAACTGGCAATTTCACCGATGCTGAGAGAAGAAAATGTGAAGAAGAAATTGCCAAACTATACAAACAACTGGATGACAAGGTATGTCGTTCTTATTTATTGTAAGAACTCTTGGAAATAGATCTTGAACTACATTACGTAATACTTTCTTTGCCAGTCTTCATTTGTTAGTACAGCTTGCTGAAGTATTTGCTGGGAGTGCCTACTCTAATTCTGAGCCTCTGATTAAGGGAAATCAAAATTGCCTGATCTGGCACAAAGTGAGCATCCTTTCTTAGTTGCTCTACCTCCTTTGCTGAAGCTACTACAAAATGTCCTGAAAACTAAAGTACATAGAAAAAAAGATAAAAATGAAAGCTAGGAAAGAGAAGTTAATGAGCATCTTGAATGGTATTTCTGCTTTCTGGGTATAGAACATTCCTAGCTGATTGTTAGAATAGCTTGGAGAAGACTTGAAAAAGCACGTGTGTCTTTGAAGCATGGTGTTTTACACATACATGCCAGGTTCAGAGCCTAATGGATCGGCCAGAGAAATAAAAAGGATTATTTTTCTTTTCCTTTTATTGCTTTCCGTTGTGTGATTGTCTCAGAATATGGAAAAGTTAGATGCCTGACATCTACTGTCTCTTAGATTATTTTTCCTGGGTGGTATTTGTCAGTTTTTGAGCACAGTCTTATTTCAACTGCAGGATGAAGAAATTAATCAGCAGAGCCAACTAGTAGAAAAACTGAAAACACAAATGTTGGATCAGGAAGAGGTGAGTTTTGCTCTTGCATCTTTATTCTAGTTTTGTTTATCTTTTTAAATTAAAGAAATCGGACATGTCCTGAATAGGTCCCAGTTTAGGACCAGGGACCAAAAGGACAGCTTACTACTGTACAATAGTTCTCTTTTATTCCTTATCTAAGTGCTCTACTTATTCAGTCCCCCCACTTACACTGTGCTAATGGCAGTTTACTTCCATCTTTATGGATACTTAAAGTTCAAGGAATTGAAATATTTTATGCAAAGACATCAGCAGTTGTTTTCCCCATGCAAAGTTAGCAGTTTGTCAAAACTGAAGATACCTTGATTTACTGTAAGGAATCTGTTTTAAGGTTTACTTTTGTTTGGTTGCTATACGGAGAGAGAAGGGGGAGTAGGGGAATGTCATGGCCCATAATGAAAAAGGAAGTATTTATGTGTTACTTCAGACCATACTTGCTAGAGTATTCAAATAATTTGTGTGCACATGTTGCCAGTGATGTAACTTAATTAAATGGGGGAAAAAAACTTACTAATGGTGAAATTGTTAATTTTGTTTAGCCAAGATATTAGAAAAAATAATTCTATATAGCACAAAGATTTAAAAAGTAAAAATCTTTGTATACTTGGCAAGAAGGAAATATGTCAAGGACTCAGAAGGTTGGAGCTACTGTTTGATCTTAAATAAATAAATAAATCTGCCTCTTTGGCAACTGTTTACTTTGTCTAGTTATTCTTCAGCAGCTAACTGTTAAAATGCTTGAAGTTTAGTCCCTAGCCTCATCTACTCAGAATCATAAGTAGTGTTCAGTGGCGTTTTTGCGAACTTGCAATATTGCATGTGCATTTCCTGTTGCTGTTCTTACATGTCTTGATTTGTAATCACTTCCATTTTGAAAATACTTTAAAAGCTAAAGAACTATGGGTATAGATTATAGATTTAATCGTTCATTATACTCACCGTACCTGTCCTTGGCATCCTTACTGCATGATGCTGGACACTAAAAATGTAGGTATAAGCTATTGTAGTACCTGAAAGCATTAACAAGATTCAACTTACATATGGAATTTTCTTGATGATTATTTGTTGTTGTAATTTTAAATAAATCTCCATCAATGTTGCAGCTTCTAGCATCAACTAGGCGGGACCAAGACAATCTGCAAGCAGAGTTGAATCGCCTTCAGGCTGAAAATGATGCCTCTAAAGAGGAAGTGAAAGAAGTGCTACAAGCCCTTGAAGAATTAGCTGTGAATTACGATCAGAAGTCTCAGGAAGTAGAAGACAAAGCAAAGGAATACGAACTGCTTAGTGATGAACTCAATCAAAAATCGGTATGAAATTGGGATAAGAAATTACTGACAGTCTTCAACTTAACTTTTCTTGCCTTACCTGTATTTCTTGCTTGAAGTCATTTAAAGGTTTTTCACAAGGGAAAATGGGAGCTTAAGTCTGAAATTTAGTTTTAACAAAGGATAATTTTCTAAAACCAGTAAGCTTCAGAAATATGCACAGTGAATACTGACATTGATAGCTCTCATCTTTTTAGTAACTATGGCATTTCACTACCCGAAGACTATTCACAAAAATCCTAGATGTCAGAAGTTAATGCTTTCATTACATGCTGGTGATCTGACTCAGTTTTCTTTGTCTTTCTGGTGCAGTTGGGGTGATCCTCACTTAAGAATCTGCTCCTTCCAATCTTAAAATTGCAGCGAGCATGCTACAGCTTTTCTTGAAGGGAATGTGTATTTGCATGCTGTACTTACGGCATGTAAAATATAACTTATCTTGATGCCTTCAAAAATAGGTATTTTAGTTTACTTTCTGAAAGGAGTAGTCCTGAACATTGAGGACATATTCCAAAAGGTCACCCTGGTGAAAATACAGATGCAACATCAGTCCCACAGAATGAATACTATATACTCCTCACATACCTGCATAGTTTCTGAATTGACTAACAGTTTTGGTATCAAACTATTCTGCAGATTCAATCAGTTTTAAAGAGTTAATACTCTACCAACTATCCTAAAATTCTGAGTACTGGAAAGGATCAGCATCTTTGCTGACATTGCAGACAGAATATATGAAGGTGCAAGTCTTATTTTCTTTGTTCTTGAAGATGCAAATTGAGTGGGTCTAGGTCTTATAGTGAAAATGGCTTTCAATTTTCAGTTGGTAAGATTTGACTGGATAGAACACTGGCATTGAAATTGATCTTCACAAGATCATGAAACTTCTCTTTAACCTTATTTTAAAAATTTTTTTAAATCTTTAAAAGTATTCTGAGCTGAGTAATCTTTATTGGTAAGTTAGATCACTTGAAGGTTAACTGAAAGTCACATCATCTATATCTCTTCTTATTATGAGCAGCATTTAAAATTTGGTGTAGGCTAGCTGTATATGTGTATGATTGAGGTGTGTGGCTTGGTTTTTTCCAGGGTTTTTCTTGCTTGCGTTACTGGTTGTAATTAGTTTATAGATAGTTAAGTGATTCTAGATATTATAACTAATATCCATTGAATATCACGAATAACTCGAATCACAAGAAAGCAACAACTGTTTTGAGATGTAGACATTTCAGTGTTCTTAGTCCGTCACAGCTAACCCATGCAGTAACCATCGTTTGGCATCACTGGCTGAAACTTTCCTGCTGTAAAACTTGTGGCATTTTTTTAAAACTGGAGAACAAAAAGCAGACAACTTTTGAGTGCAAGCTGCTGAGCTGCAGACATTACAACCACAGCAGCTCAGACTAGCTGAAAAACTGCTGTAGAGTAGGCATAGTACTTAGGAGCTCTCAGAACTGGATGCCATTTTTTGATTTGCAAGTAGGAAAGAAGAGTTCTGCAGACAAAGCTGAAATTATTTTCTTTTACCAAAATATTGTGGAAAGTGTTGGACTTGCTGTCCATGTACCTTTTTCCTATAAATGCAATTCTCTGCAATATTTAACCATATGTAATTCTGAATGCTGTTTAACAATGTTAGCATGAATTTTGTTGCAGAATTGTAAGATGGTATTTTGTGAGCTGAAGGCCTCAGTCCCCAGTACTTTAAAATTTTTTTCAGAAGAAATAACTGTCACTCTAGGACTTCTAAGTTTTTACTGTATGATATATCCACATAGGTTGATACAAATCTGGTTTTAGACATAAAAATGGGACATTTCAATAAACAACCACATATTGCTGTATTTAAGTAGTATGAAACTAGTTCTAAAAAAAAAGAAGAGTGCGTTCTGTTTATTAAAGTGTAACTTCTTTTACTGTAGGTCACTCTGGCCAGTATAGATGCAGAGCTTCAGAAACTTAAAGAAATGACCAACCATCAAAAGAAACGAGCAACAGAAATGATGGCCTCCTTACTGAAAGATCTTGCAGAGATAGGAATTGCGGTAGGAAATAATGATGTCAAGGTAAGCATTAGTACATTTTTTAATGCCGTGTATTACACATGTAAATTGTGGATAGGTGGGGTCAGTTTTCTTAGTATGGTAGAAATAACCACATAGGAAGCCTTGTGTATTTTAATAATTCAGGCATAAGCTTATCCATTGCTTATACTGTAACTTAGTCAGATCCCAAACATAATTTGATTATGCAAAGACAAGGAAGAGCAGATATGATTTTTTTTTCTCCCCACAGTAGTGTTTTCATTCATACTGTTAAACTGCTATATGAAATGCTCATAATCAACAGCATCATCTTGGAAATCTAATGCAGACCTACAGTGGCTATCGGGATGATACATTAAAAATGGAATGAGGAACTGAAATAAAAGACAAATCTAGAAGATCACTGTAGGTCAAGAATGTAAGCAGTGTTAGACATTTATAGTGAACTGTATTTCCCTCTTCAAGCGACTCATTACCTTTGTGCAAACTTCTAGATAATCAGTCAGAAAACTTTAAAAAAAATTACATTTTGGTGTTTAAGTGCTCTGATTATCAGTTGAAGTGGGGGATGTGTGCTGGGCACTGAGTTGCTCCAGCTCATCTTTTATTCTGCTTTGTTATCTGAGGTTTCTAAATGTGTCATTCTACGCTTTTCAGCAGCCTGAGGGAACTGGCATGATAGATGAAGAATTCACAGTTGCAAGACTGTACATTAGTAAAATGAAATCAGAAGTAAAAACAATGGTAAAACGTTGCAAACAGTTAGAAGGCACGCAAGTTGAAAGCAATAAGAAAATGGAAGAAAACGAAAAGGAGCTGGCTGCCTGCCAGCTCCGTATCTCACAGGTAAATGCTTCTTTACAGTATACTTCCTAAATGTTCTTTTGAATTCATTAACCTGCTGGGGAAAAGAAAAGTTGCCGTTTCATTTTGACATCTAACAAAGTACGTTGTGATTGAACACCCACAAGACTCAGATGAGTCCTCAGTACTCTCTTCAGTTTGGATGCTTCTGAGCAATTGTGTGACAGGATGTCAGAATTTCTGCATTAAGTCTGTAGCCTGATAATGCTTTTGTAGCACTTGTATTAAATACTAGGGTCCATACGTTCTCTGCCCCAGGATCCTTTACAAATATAAGTCTTGCAGAAGCAGTGGCTAGTGACCACTCTGCCTGCTGATGCAGCAAGCTGGAAGTGGAGAGGTAGTAATAGCATAGTAAAATTTCAGTAGGCTTGCATAGCAGATTAAATTTACTTCTAATGTGAGAGAGGCCATTTTAATGAGATTGGTAGAAAAGATTAGTAATGTGACTTCTAACACGTCTCAAAATTGTGATCTACGTATGCAATTTAATTTTTACGTATTTTGTTTTACATACAGATGGTAATTTTTTTTAAATCAGAAGATGCATATTTCAGTGCAGTCTTCTAAATACAGTGGGTGTCTCCTGTCTCTGATAGTATTTAACATCCCTGCTCTCAGCCAAAAATGTATTTCATTCTGATCCAGAATAAAGACATTGTCTTACAGGCTACGTTACAGATCTACTTGAGTAGTCATACTCTTCTTAGAGTTTAGTTTGCACCATTTTTGTTTTGAGATAAAGTTACTTGTTTAAAAATAAGTATAAACTGTTTATGCGGATGTAATTCTGTGATACCTTGTTCCGAAGTAAATGAATCTTTCCCTTCTACAAGCATGAAGCCAAGATCAAGTCACTGACTGAGTATCTTCAGAATGTGGAACAGAAGAAGAGACAACTGGAAGAGTCTGTGGATTCCCTTAATGAAGAATTAGTTCAACTCCGAGCACAGGGTAGGAATTGCCTCCCTAAGCCCCACCCAGCACCACTGCTGTTCTAAGTATATAGTGATAAATAGGGAATTGTTCTGTTCTATTTAGATTGAAGGGCAGAGCTATGGAATGGCTTTTTGCTACTGAACATGTAGAATTAACCGATAGGGAAAGCATGTTTGCTGTTTGAAAGAACTGCTGTGGATAGGACTAAATTAAGGATAGTACTGCTTTGAGCTTTGTGGTGGGAGGGGACTTTTTCCAAATTTTGAGGTGTTGGGAAGAGAAGGGGAAGATCAACTCTGTCTTCCCTGTGATTGCCTAGTTACCTGCTGAAATGTGTTTTCTCTCCTCTATCCCTACTAGAAAAAGTCCATGAGATGGAGAAAGAGCACTTAAATAAGGTTCAAACTGCAAATGAAGTCAAGGTAAGTTAATTTCATTGTTTAAAAAAACAAAACCAAAGTGAAGTATGGCAACTTCTTCAAGCATAGAATACAAAACTCTTTTTTTTTTTTTTTTTTAATAACAGCAAGCTGTGGAACAGCAAATTCAGAGCCATC
>VZSC01000955.1:441873-453024 GCA_013398225.1 Steatornis caripensis | reverse complement strand
TGAGACGCATCAGAAACAAATCAGTAGCCTAAGAGATGAAGTTGATGCAAAGGAGAAACTTATCACTGAACTTCAAGAGTAAGTGTCATTATTTTAGTAGTGCCAAATGTCTCTGGACTGTGTGAGTACAGAAGCACGGTAAGGTGGGAAGGAAGTAGCAAGGGTTTCCTCCAGCCATGTCTTTCTAACTTGTGTTGTTTTACTGCATGGCATGCCTGATTAGGTTCAGTTTCTATAACATTTACTTTCTGTGTTCAGCCAAAACCAGAAGATGATGCTTGAACAGGAGCGTCTGAGAGTTGAGCATGAGAAGTTGAAAGCAACTGATCAAGAAAAAAGTAGAAAACTGCATGAACTTACGTAAGTGATAGCTGTGCGTAAAACAAATGCGTATGGGAACCGTTACATGTGTTGAAGGTGAGGTGGTAGAAAAGAACAAATTAAAAATCCTTCATCTGTTGTGTGATACTTACTATCTCAGCTGGTCAGAGCCAAGAACCTTTGTAGGATAACATCTCCCTGAGTATTCATCCTGAACCTGACTCGTAGAGTCTTTCTTTACCTATTCTAGAAACTTAAAATTTATACACCTGAATGTACTTGTTTGTATTCCTTCAATATTAGAAGTACTTCTCTCTTTTCCTCCTGCAACTCCCCCACTCCCACCCCATATGGATTTCTGGGTGTGGTGTCATCTGTTGGTTACATCCTTAATCAAGGACTTCAACTGAAAGATATTTTTCATTTGTACCATATAGTGTTTATCACTCTAGTCTCCTAAACCATTAACATGTCCAGTTTTGCTTGAATGTTTTAGGATTAATTTATTCTCTTTTAGGGTTATGCAGGACAGACGGGAACAAGCAAGACAAGATTTAAAGGGTTTAGAAGAGACTGTGGTAAGATAGAATGTATTTCAAAGCAAATGTCAATACTTGTGCTATTTTTCCCTTCAGAGTAATTTTAAATTTTTTTAATTTAATTTCTTGTCCTTAACTGTAGGCAAAAGAACTTCAGACTCTTCACAATCTTCGGAAGCTGTTTGTTCAAGATCTGGCTACTAGAGTGAAAAAGGTAATATAGTGCTGCAGTGAAAATTGATGTTTCTTAGAACACTACCTAGATTCCAGTTTAGAACTAAATTAGGAATTGATCTTTGTGGTGTAATTTTTCTGACTTGATCTTAATATGCAAGTTCAGATTTGTACTCAGCCTCCTCTCTCCCTCCCCCGGCTTTGTTACTGCAGAGTGCTGAGATTGACTCAGATGATACAGGAGGCAGTGCTGCACAAAAACAGAAGATTTCCTTCCTCGAGAATAATCTTGAACAGCTTACAAAGGTTCACAAGCAGGTACAATGAGGCTTAATTTAATACTTAAATTAAAAACAAACTACTTAAGGTGCATTATTATAGAAGTGACTGAATGCATGTTGGTCATAGAGTAACTGGTTTATAATTAAATACTTCTCCATCTTGAGTGTGTCTCTTGATATAAAACAATAGACTGAAGTTTTCCTGTAAAGTAGATTAATAGCTATTTTAAGTGCATGTGGGTTTGTAACAGAATAGCTGCATTTAAACTGAAGAAGATCCATGTTAGTGTTTAGAGTTATTATGTCAGTCTGGGGGCTGCTTGCCTGTCTCAGACTGAAGAAGAACGTAGACTTTATGTTCCTATGTTGGATAGTGATCTACCACAGTAACTGATTTTCAAATGACAATCTTAATGATGAACTACTGGATTTAGTAAAAGCTTAAGCAAAGATAATATAGTAACCCTACTGCTTTGCCTGTTTAGGGGCAGGAGGGTATGTGGTTGGCTCTCCCCGTGAAGAGAGATACCAAGAAAATAATCTGTTCTGGTTTTGTAGCTGGTACGTGATAACGCAGATCTGCGCTGTGAACTTCCTAAACTGGAGAAGCGACTTAGAGCTACAGCTGAAAGAGTTAAAGCTTTGGAATCTGCACTGAAAGAAGCCAAAGAGAATGCTTCTCGTGATCGCAAACGGTATCAGCAAGAAGTAGATCGTATAAAGGAAGCTGTAAGATCCAAGAATATGGCCAGAAGAGGACATTCTGCACAAATTGGTTAGTAGAGAATCTATGCCCACTAAAGCTTCACCTGTCTCCTGATTTTTTTGGTCTTTGTGCCTATGTGCATCTCTCAGTCCTTGCTGGAACTGCATGTATGAACATGGTGTGTTTTCTGTCATGGGTTATATTTCGGTTAAGAGACTGTAAACGTGTGTGGGTGGTAGTATATGGTTGTTTGGTTTGTTAATTTCTTTTAAGTGGGTCTCTTTCTGTTAGCTGGATTTTTGTACATACTGGGAAAGGCTCACGAACCTAGAACTCTAGCCTGAACGTGTGTTGCATTTTGTAGAACAAAACAATACACTGAATGTGAGCCTTGAGTCTGTTAACATCACTCCAATTCCATTCCAATTTCCAAGACTAAGTAGGCATTCCAAAGCAACAAGGGAGAGTAAGCCATCACCTTGACCAACAACAACAAAATTGTCTTGCTGTTTCTTGATCTTGTCAGGGCGAGGGGCAGGCAGAAACACACAATGTCACGGTTTAAAGCTGGGCTGGCTATTAAGCGAATGACAGATGCTCTTTGTTAACCCCCTCCCTCCCCGAAGTGCGGGGGGGAAGAGGAAAGGGAAAGAGACTTATGGGTTGGAAAAGTTAAAACAGCTTTAATCTAACTACAATAATAATGTACAATAATAATAATGAAATATATACAAATATGTACAAAACCGATATTGAGCTCCCCCCACCCATGACCAATACATCACCCGGACACTGCAGGGCACACCCTGGGAAAGTCCCAGACTGTATGCAGCAGCAGCAGGCATTCAGGAATGCATAGATCGGGATCGAAGGCAGAAGAATCGGACAGAGTCCTCCTTGGATGCCAGCAGTAGAAGAAGAGGGCGAGACCCTTGTGATCCCTCAGCTTTATACAGAGTATGACGCGTATGGGATGGAATACTGCGTTTGGTCAGGTTTGGGTCACCTGTCTTACCCGCACCTCCCCACCACAGGGTCGCAGGGGGGACCCCTTCTCTGCTCTTTCAGTTCCGGCGCACAAGAAAGTCAGCAGAAGCAAGCATCGACCTTGGTCTCCACTGGGATAACTATAAGCAAGAGCCTTACTGCATACCATTCCTACTCATGTTCCAGCACTAACTATAAATGCTGAGCCTTATCACTGCTAGAAGCAGCTACTGTCTGGAAGAACATGCAGTTAATTTCAGAGAGTGCAGCTTTTCAGAAGAGACTTAACTAAAAAGCACAGTTACTAAAAGAAAAATGGTTCTGTCCTGGTCCAAACCAGGACATACAACTAATATTCTAAGATCCCTGATTACCTTTTTTGGTTCTCTGTTTCAAAACATACAGTACTCCATAGCCCTCCCTAGAGGAAAAGAATGGAAAAACCACAAACCTGTAGTAGCTAGCAGTGTTTCTTACTGTGTGGTGGGAAGGCAGTCATATTCCCTTGGTCCTCCACCTGCCATTGTGCTGTCAAGTGCTGAGGGCCAAGAGGGTGTGTCACCTGTGGAAGACTTAACTGTGCCTATTACATTATTGTTGTAGAAGTAACTGCGTTCCAGCCTTTTTGTTGTCCTGCATCAGGACTTCAGTAATCAATACACTTCTCTTAAATGCTAATATGACTGAAATGAGCACTGCAGTTAAACTTTGCTCATATTCTGTAGATATGCAAAGAGCTGTTGCAGAATAAAGTTACAATTTTTTTATTGGTTGCTTCAAGTGGCACTTTGAAGACATGTGCTTTCCTGTCTTATCTTTCTTTCAAGTGATTTCCAAGAAGACAAACAGAATTCTCTAGTGAGGTTACCACAAGTATAAAGCCTCTTGCAAGCCTCTTAAATGCCTAGATGAACTAGTTGTGTCTTACGAGATGAGCCTCCTGTAAGGCAGAAATTGAGAAGTGTTTCTCTGATGCGGTTGCTACCTGTAGATGCTTTATATGCACTCTTACCTGCTGAAACTTTAAATGCTTCTGTTTAATATTACAGAACTTTGTAAAGTTATACTGTTGTGTATGTCCTAGTGCAAAACTGATTGCAAATATACTTTGTTTATCTAAGCGTATGCAGCTTGCAAATTGCCTGTCAAAACTCTACTGGTTTTTAGTTCGGTAATAGACCAAGTTTTGGTTTTATATGGTGGTAAGAAGTTGGTGGAGCAGTGCTGTCTGTGGAGTAATCGGTACGCAGAACCGCTTGCAGAGCAGAGCAGCTAGTGGCTTATCGATCAAGTAGATGTGGGAAATACAGCAGGGTATAATGATTCCTTACAGGAACATAATCCTCACGAAACTTTGTCTAGTGATGTGTCTTATTTGAGTTCTTATTGCCAAGAAATAAGACACTCACAGGAAATACATTAGGTGGGGCAGATAATACATGTGAAGATAATGGTTATCCAAAGCTTTGCTAGCTTTGATTCTAATAGACAAGATTTTGCTTTTATTGTCCCTATTTTTCAGGGCTTGTTGACAGTAACCTGTTAGGTTCTGGGAATATAATCTCCTAAACCTGTTTTCTTATTCAAAGTGCATTCAATTTTGATTATTATATTTGGGATACTGTAAAATAAAGCATTAGTAAATTTGAATAATCAAAGGTAAAATTGCAATGTATGTATTCGTAAGTCGTGTTTCTTTTCGTGCAGCTAAGCCTATCCGACCTGGCCAGCATCCAGCAGCTTCTCCAACTCATCCAAGTGCAATTCGTGGTGGAGGTGCATTCACTCAAAACAGCCAGCCAGTTGCACTGCGTGGAGGTGGAGGACGGCAAGACAAGTGTAAGTTGGTCTTGCAGGACTTTTTGAATTAAATCACCGTGATTAAAACATTTTCTGTTAGTTTTTTTACGATTCATTCTGTGGCCTATGATCACTCAGTCAGATTAACTTATTTTTTTACAGAATTTTATAGTTAGAGGAACAGTATACATGTACATCTGACTAATGTTGCTGCTGCTTTTGTTACAAAAGTGGTGTTTGCTGTAAAATGCTATTTCTGGAGTTGTTTTGCTGGAGTAGAACAAAACGTGAAAACAGTAAATTGGAGATAGGTACCAGTCCCAGCCACTGTTTGGGAAAGGAGTGGACAGTTTAAATTCTTTCCACTTGCTAGTATGTCTTAAAATATGTTGTTCAGAAAACATTCAGCAATGAAATAAAAAATGACCCTATTCTTACATGTTGTTTATTTGCTGTTCCTGCTATGTTTACACACTGCTTCGTGTGCTCGTAATTTGGAAGTATTTAACAGAAAAATTCCTGTCTTCATCCAGTAAAATCTAAAATATTAGCCTAGCTAAAATACAGTTACAGTAATTGAAATTAATATGTGCACTTATTTGAAAATGTCTCTAAGTAATTACATGTAGTCTGGTGCTTAATTTGCTTAAGTTGCTCACAGAATCATGTCTCTCTTAATGCCTGCATTATAGTTCCAGTCACATAACAGTAATGCTTTGCTGCAGTCTCTGTCATTATCTTTGCTTTTGAGCATTTGTATAAATGTCGTCTAGGCATTCCCTTAGTTAAGGTTATCTGCATCTTCAGTTTGAAACTACTCCTAAAATGATTGCGTGGTGCTTGAATCCTGGGTGCTTCCTTTCTGAAGGGCTTCAGAGCATCTTGCACTAATTGTGTTTCCATTTACTTGTTTTTATTAGCTGACTGACTTTTCAAAGCTTTCTCTTCAATTTGGAGAAAATCGGGCTGTAGTGCTAGTTAAGGTACCTGGTTCTGTTCAGTAGTATCTCTTAGTAAATAAGAAGTTGAAGTGATACGTACTTTAACCTTGAGTAACATTTATCTTGAATGACCAAGGAGCTGGCAGTTCATGGACTCTTGATTGTGTTGATATGGTTAAATTAATCTTCAGGTAGCTACTTTGACTACAGAGGCAATCTAGGTCAGCTGTACAATGTAGAGACATTTCAAGGTATGATTGACTCAATTTATTTTAGATGCCTTCTTCAGCATGAGTTTGCACATGTTCCTAGAATTCCAGCTGAAGAGAGCCTAGTTAGTCTCATACTTCTTTAAGAATATTTGTAGTTGTTACAATCAACAATAACTAACTAAACTTTGAGCTTTCATCTTGCTTTGGAGAAGAGCTTTCACTGTTGGGCCTGGGGAATTTAAATAGGAGACTTATCACTTTGACTTTTGGACTATGTGTAGATAAATCATGAAGGAGTGAAAAATTGCTAAGTATTGGCTAGAACACCTTTTTAACAAACACCAAAAAACTCCCATGTAATATGCTTACAGAATCCCTTAAGCAGCTGTAAAGCTTTCATTTTTTTTCTTCTAATGTCAGCATGTTACCTATTGCTGTAGAACCTAGCACTTAAAGGCAAGAGAGTGGTCGTAATTTATTCCAACTTCCCTATCTTATTTTTGGAAGAACCTGTCGCTTATGGAAGTAAAGGAACAAAACTTTTTTGAACTTCATTTTACGGTTTAACATAAATTTGTTCTGAGCTTGTGAATACTCAGGTAGCCAGTATCCTTTTTCTTTGTAGTAATGTCTGTTATGCGTTTTTTTGAGGATTAATACAGATACTAAGCATCTGAACTTCTGGTTAGAGGAGAACTTTTTGTACAGTAGGAACATGATGTTCTGTTTTACGTTTGGAGACCACCATTCACAAATTATTAAAACATTAAAGAAATAATTAAAGAAAACATTAAAGAAATACAGAGATGGTAAACTGTTATTTCCCTATGCAAATGAAACTTTTTTTAGGATGATTAATGCCAAATGATCTCTTCATTCCCGTTTCATCTTCCTAAACCCAGCAAAGTCAAAACTTCACAGCAGCTGGCAGGTGGTATTCAGACAGTTCTCACTGGCCTGGAAAAGTAGCAATAGTCATGGGCAATGGAGTTGGGTTATAATGGGTTTGTGTTTGTAATATTTACTCCGTTAAAGCAATCAAGATTGGATGCCTAGTCAGTTTTGCGTGCTGTAAATTTGTTGGCAACAGACAGTATTGCTTAAATACTTTGCATTGTGGAATTTCTTGTCCTAAAGCAGATGTTTTGTTCACATTTATCTGAGTGGTCTAAGAATTGGGCTCTTAAAGGCCATGTAAATAGTGAATACAGTCTACTGTAAATGTAAGTAACTTGGCCTTCTTGGCTTATGAGGTACAAGCACTTAACTCTGTTATTTTTCTCGTTTACAGTTGCTGAAAAGTAAATACAGCATGAGGAGGATTGGATGTCGTATAGAGGGAGTCATTCCATGACAATAATCTCTCCCTTTGGGGACTGTAGGATTATTTTTTGAAAATGTATAAATTATACCTGGCCTGTACAGCTCTTCCCCCTTCTACAAATTCTGCTGACTGATTTCCCACCCAAAAAAAGACCTAGAGTGCAATTTTGGCGTCTTGAAAAATGTTACTTAAAGTGTAGTTCTGCTCATTACACAGTTTGTCTTTCATGTCTTAAATTTAGTCTGCACTGTGCCAAGCTGAATGTATGTTGAGAAAAATCTTAGTTCAAATTTTCTAGCTTAATTTGTGTACATCTTACTGTCCTAGGGAATGTGCAAAGTGTTTAAGTATAAGTTCATTTTTATCACTTCACATAACACTACATGTCCCACGGAATTAGAATGGCACTCTACATTACAGTTTTCTTTTGGAATGCTACATAGAGCATTGGAACTAAATTTATTTGTACAGTGTAAGAATACTGAAGTGTGCTTACGACAACTGCCATAAGGCACTGCGATTGCTACACCACAGAACTAAAGAGTTCAATATGAACAAGGCTGTTTAACTGTTATCTGATTATATGCCCGTTTACCGGGTAATTTAGAATTAAATATTGTACAGTAATAAGAGTAAACCTAAGTTTACAAAAAAGACTTTGGCAGTGGGTTATCCCATCTGTCCTGTTCCTGATTCTACACACAGTACAGTCTGGTGGAGTGAAAACATTCTGCTTCATTCTGGTGAGCCTGTCTATCCATTTGTCTGTATCTGTGACTGTTCACTTTCGCTATTTTGTAATAGTGAAATGAGCACAATCTAAAATTTAACTTGATATTCCACTATGTATACAGTACAGGAATTTTTGGCTAAAATTTTAACTTTCCATTAAAAAAAAATTTCAGCAACTGGCCAATGGATTCAGATATACTACTAAAGGTTACATATTTTTAAAACTGATGTATCTGAAAATCCTAGAGAGCTGTGTTTAAAAAAAGTAACTAAATTAAGTGCTACCCTGAATTGTATTTGTAATCCATTTGAAGTAGGTATATGAAATGTCCAAAGTAGTAGCTGTTGAATATTTTTCTTCTCTTTGCAATAAAGTCCTGTAAAGTGGCTAACAAAATGAAACATGGGGTTGTTTTTTTGTTTTGAGCTCCTGTACTCCCACTGAACTGAATCTGAGTTTTTGAACTTTATAGTATAATTTGCCTAACTTATTCATAGGATTTAGCCACTATAATTTTTAGAACAGCTGCCTTCTGGGTAGAAGTTAGTTACAAAGTCTTTGAGAAAGAAGGAACTTAATGTTACTGAAAGAATCCAGTTAGCTTTCCAGACCCAGTTGGTACCACTTTGTGTGCTGGCTTGAATTTTTTGCTGGGTATTCATCAGTTATCGTGGAAACAGTAGAGACTCTATGACTGTTCAGACAGCAAATCACTTTCAACTTTTGTGTTATAAATAGACAAAATATTTCTATTACAATGGAGTGTAGTCAGATTTTAGGCCTTGAACCACTTTTTTCTATATCTACAGTAGTCTGAATTTTTAATAGTTTGTTATTTAAAGGTTGAGTGTATCAGTCAAAAATCTCACTATGTTGGAGTTTTCAGCTTTTAAGACTGTTTTGTTCATTAAGGCTGCCAAACGCTCCGAACTTGCAGCTATTTTAGAGCACAATTAAAGACAGCACTCTGAGGAAAGAAAAATAAAGGAACAGCAAACTATTATGAATTAAATTTCTCATAATGGACACAGTACTGTCCATTATGTTTCTCAATGTTAACTACAGGTTTTCAGACCTTCATTTGTTAATATGCCATCATTTAAAAAAAAACCCACATAAACACACTTTCTTTAAAATACACTCAAATGAAGCAGGATTTTTTTCTCATGCCTGTGAATGGAGGTTGTATTCCTGTAGGTAATTATCATGGGGGTTTGGTGCTGAAAATTGCTGTGTTTAAAAAAATAAATGATAATTGGCCTGTAGCTCAGTGTATATCGCCTTTTTATATTTAAACTTTTTTTATTTTAAACCTTTTATGAAGTTTACCATGAACTGCCTCTTAAAATATAAAAAAAGAAAAAAAAACACAACTTTTTTTTGTTTTCAGGTTTGGCTGTCGTAGGTCAGCCAGACAGGAGAATTACTGGTTTTTGTAAATTAAAATATTCAGTCTATACAGGGGATGTTCAACACTGCTGTTTCAACTTGCAGTCTTCGAATGGTTCTTATTTTTTATGTTCCTCTAGATCATATTTTTTCAAAGATGGTTTAGGATAGGAACTTGGTGAAATAATATTTATTTCTGGTGAACAACTAAATTATTTACATAACTTAAGTGCTGACTCACTACTGTGTGTAACTAAATTTGACATGAGAGGACGAGTCTACCTGTGGAATATGATTTAACTTCAGTACACGTAAGATGCATTAAAACAACTGGTTTGGGGAAGACGCCATATAGTTTTAACTTACCTGCATGCTGTAAATGTATTTGTGTTTAAATAAAGAGAGGAAAAATCTTTGAACTTTGTGCATTTATTCAGTCTCTGCACCTGTTTGTGAAATCGGCTCCATACAATATTTGTCATTCGATAGGTTTCTCTGTGTAAATAGTGATCACTTGATGTCTCTAACATCTTACTCCAGTGTGTTAATACAAGTAAGCTTTCCCACATAGAAATAGGAATGCGTAAGTCTTAGTCTTGAAAAGACTGTTCATTATAGAAGAAACACACAAACAAAATAAACCCCAAACCAAACAGAACAACAAAAAAAAAACCCAGCAGTTGATGCCTGTGGAAATGTTCAGAAATTGATTACAGCCACAGTCTATGAGAATTTGAACCCTTTCAATCTGGGATTACTTTGATCTCTCCCAAGAGAGATCATAAATCTGCAGACTTAATATCCATGTTTAATGGCTTCTCTTGCTTGTGTGTGTGTTGGAGTTTTTTAGGGTTTTCTTAAAAGCCAACTTCCACGCTATCTATATTGGATACTTGAAAGAATTCTCACTTGACATCAAGTGTAGCCACAGATGTTCTTTCTCGTAAAAGGAGAGGTATCCTCTTTTGCTTGAAGCAGCTGTTTTGTTTCCAGTGTACTGATCTCTGTCTTAGTATTCAGCTGCTTTTCAAAAAAAGACCTGAAAACCAACCCTCAACCCCACACACTCATCAGCAAACCCAACCCTCCTTTGCTTAAGGTGTATCTGCAGGTAGTTCTTTCTTTGTTGTAGTCAGCAGTTAGATGTGTAAGACTATTGCTACATCCTGTTCATCAAGGGAATTTTTTTTTTAAATGGTTGTATTCTAGAGTAAGTTGAAGGAAGTTTAGAGACAACTATGCTGCTGCTTTCCAGGAGCAGAAGGAAATCCTAAGAACTAAAGGAAGTTGCCTTAATTCAGGCCTACTGGCAATCAAGGAACCATAGATGCACTTGCATTCCAAACTTACTCTTTAAAATGAAAATGCAAAATGAAACAACTTAAAAGCTGATCCAGGGTTTGGACACTTGATTTAGTTCCTGAGCAACTTAAAGTCCTATTTGAAAAGGCTTCTTAAGATGACAGTTCCTACCAAGAGCTCATCTAGCTAAATCTGTCTCCAGAGGTTGGCATCTGTGGGTTGCCCAGAAAATCAGTCAAATGTGATGATGAGAACTAGATGTGTCACCTGAGGGACTTTCCTGAGTGTAGTGTCAGTTATCTGTATGGTGATGCTCAAAGTTCTTTTATGCATGTGCTTGGACAGTCTTCTTCAGAATCCATGTAAACTTGTCTTTGTTTCAGTTGGAAAGGAATTTCTGTGAGTTACCACTTGCTTCATGAGCCTTTTTTTTTTTTTTTTT
>VZSC01000955.1:410752-432960 GCA_013398225.1 Steatornis caripensis | reverse complement strand
GCCCCGGCCGCTCACGCCCAGCCACAGCCCTGGCATTTTTTCCCTGTGCAGATGGTGCAGCCGCTCATGCGTGTTAATCGCAGCGCCAGGTCACTGAGCGGGAACAAGGCGAGGATTGTTCCTCCAGAGCTTGGGGGAAAGCGGGAATGCAAGGCACGGGGAGGGGAGAGGAAAGATGCACCGCACCATCCCAGGCAGCAGCAGAAGATGCATTGTGTCTTCGTCCCGTTCTTGGTTATACCAAGGGCTGGTTGCTGGAAGAGATGCTAAGACCTTGTTGCTGCTGTATAAAAGGGTGAGTTGGTGCAGGTTGGCGCTGACTTGGAGAAACATTTTTCTCCTGTGCTGCACCCACAGAGCACCCCAGGGAAGGAGATAAACATCAGGAAAATATGTAGCTACGGTACTGCCAGGGATTTGACGCAGCAAAATACTTCTGCCATTATTGGTTTCTGCTGTTTGAAGTGCACTTCCCTGCTGGGGCAGGTCCCTCGCTGCTTTAATGCTTAGAAATTCAGCGAGGTGAGGTGGTGGGTATGACGTCAGCAGGAAGGACCAGTCTGCCACGGGCTTAAGAAGGGGCTCGGTGATGCCCTGCTTCGAGTTCAGCTAGTTGAGTGCATTGCTGTGAGAAGTTTGCAACTTTATATGGTTAGAGCAGAAATGGAAGAGTAAAGTACGTCCATAAGAGTAAAAAAAACCCAATGTGGCTGGAGAAGAGTTAAAAGAGAAAATGGCTGGGGAAAAGTCAAGGGGACTTCTTCAGAGAAGTGGGTGTTGTGTTGGGCTGGAAAGGAATAAAGACTTACAGAGCTTTTCTTTCCTCAGTTTAATTTCTTCCCCTGTCCCCACATTTCCTAGATGCTATTCCAGGAAAAGCCTTTCATCCTATTTTGTTGTATTAGCATAGCATAAGCCCTCTAGCAGAGCAGAGCTGGAAGAGTTTGCCTGCTACTGCTACTATCAATGGGCAACGTCACTGGCAGGATCATCAACAGAAAATTCAGAGTCCACTGGGAAGTTTTGGACTCATACAGACCTCAGATATTTTAGAAAAGATTAATGAGACCACCTTTTATTTTAATTCCTGTTTTCTCTTTACAGCAGTGCAGATTACACATCACTGCACATCTAAGAGGAGCCTCAGACAACATCATGACCCAACATTTAGGTGTACTCACAGCCTTGACCGTGTAAGGATCTAGTTCTGTTACCTCCTGCTTTTCCACGCCTGAATCATCCAAGTCCCTACTTCTCTGTGGCCAGAGTAGCATAGCTTCCCCACACTCGTGGGAGAAGCCCTGTGCCTCCCCATGGCATGTGCCAGACATTGTGTGGGTGTGGGGCACATCTGGCAGGTTGTCTCACAGCTGGAGCTTCCCAGGCCACTGCAGCCATGGAGAGGGGAGGTGCTGACCCCTCTTACACACAGATTAGGAAGTCTTGGTGGCAGGGAATGTGCTGCAGGGAACACTTCAGTATTTGGTATTCAGTAATTATAGGAGTGAGGATGGGAAAAGGCTTTTCCACCTCTGCTGATGAGAGTTGACCTCTAGAGCAGAGACTCATGCTGGCTTGACCCAGTAAATATTTATGGACTGTACAAAAAAGGGAGAGCTTCAGCAGGTGGAGCTGAGAGTGCAGGGAGAGCCTGCAACTGCCCTTGGGCAGGGGAAGGGGCTGGACCAAGGTTTCCCACATCTTGCTTGACTGTTTTAACCACTAAACCAGTGGGTGGAAGTAGTAGCAATGAACATCAAACCCAGCACCTAAATGAACCAAAACAGAAAGTCATGATTCATGTATGGGTCTACAGAGAGGATTCCCTACTCCCACTTCCTTTATACCTTGAAAGAGCTGAAAAACCTCCCCCCCTTTTTTTTTTTTTTAAAGAACGTGTTAGAAAAAATATTTGCGAAGAGCTGTTTAAGCCCTCATGGGGAGCAGGGCTGGGCTTTACCGTCCCTGGCAGCTATTTCAGTGGCTGCCTGGGGCACGCTGTGCTCTCTGCGCTGGCTTTTCATCTCACGGGTAGGTATTGACCTCTTCCCTGTGCACTGTGTAATTGGGATGTTGTGAATGCTAGCCGTGAAGTTAAATATCACAGGGTGCTTGCTATTCCAGCCTAAATCATCCCTGTGACTAGGCCGTGTTTGCAGCTAGTCGTGTGTAATGATTGTAGCAGGATTGTTTTCTAGGGTTGGAGCCCAAAAATGCCAGTCAGAGAAGGAGAGCAGGGCAATGCATTTAGCAGAGGAGTTAGGTTTATGTTCTATATAGATTACTGATATGAGCATCTATGTTTGACTCAGCACTCGTTTCATACACATTCATTAATAAATACTCATTAAAATCCGATAGAAGCTGGCTGCTTCTAATACCCCAAATACCTCAGACTACTCACAGCACTACACGATGTATGCAGTATTTATCCATATATATATAAAAATGTGATTTACTTGTCATTTAATTATATGTAAAACCATATAAATATATATACATGTATAAAAATAAATACATGTGTATGTGCACATACGTGTGTGTGAATGTATGCTTGCATATGTATGTTTGGATTTCTTATTCCTCGAGACAGTTCTGTTCTGCCAATCCTTTGATACAGAGACAGCCTTGCGGATGCTCTCTGGCTGAAATGACCTAATTCAGTTTACGCCATGAGTGTGGGGTCAGGCAGGGCCGTTCTTCGCTGTGCATGCAGCCCCCACCCATGCAGGCTGAAGTCAGCAGCAGCCCCACCAGTGCCCAGGGAGGCTGTGGCCAGAGATCCCCCGGCTCCAGGGAGCAGCTGCCCTGTGACCGAGCATCACTCTGGCCGGCAGGAAGGGAGCAGCTACCCTGCCCCAGCAGGGCATTAGCTGCACAACCAACTTGGTGCAGATTGAGCCTGATGCCAAGTGTCAGAAAAGCTTGCATTTTATTTGATATGACCACTTCCAAGGCAGAGCCTGAGCTGGCAGCAGTCTGCGTTGCAGGTTTGTAGTCCGCAGAGTGCAGTGAGCGTTCGCTGAGGAGCATGCAGCACCCTGAAAATGCAGCGTGCCATCCTAACGCTGTGACTGCTCGTATTGCTATTGCTGGCAGCAGCAACGCACCAGCTGCTTGTGCTGGGGCAGGCCGAGGGGGCAGCCGGCAATTTAGGCACCTTGCTTTCAAGCAGCATCGGTGGCTGCTGCCACTTCTGTGCCTGGCGGTTGGTGGCAGGAAGCTTCTTGCTGCCACCTGTCTTTCTGCACAAGCATCCCCAGAGCATCAGTAAAGTGGAAGAGCATATCCTGTACTCTGATTTACTTGGAAAAACATATGTCACTAAATATTGACTCACTTTGCAATGAGACTAATTCTTTCCAAACAGCTGCAGGTCCCTCCTACCCTCTGAAATAATCTTGTGGGGGAGTGACGTGGAATATGTTCCCCTCTAAAATGTTATTTTCATTTGATGGGTGTGCTAATGCATGTGCAATACTGTCACTGCGATTACCCCAGAGTGTCACATGTTGGAGACTCTGTAGAGTTTGTTTCTATAACAGCAATTCTTACTGGTAAACATTTTAAACTATTTTTTAAAAATGAAAAGCAGACAAACAAATATTGGGAAAGCCTTGCTTGAGACAGGGAAAACAGCTCCTGGGGTAAAACCGTTTTTATTGCTCTTCGTTTGTGAAACACTTCACGGAAGTCAGACTTCTTTTCTGCACATGGGGGTGCAAAATGACTTTCTGAAAATCTCATAGTATGTTAGTAGCAGAGGTAGAATATCTGTTATTAATTAGGCATTAAATAATTAATGTTAATAACTAAGATGTGGATGGAGGAGGTGGGGTGGTAGGACTGTGTTCAGACTAAAGCACCTGGCTCTTAGTCTGCCTCTTAAACTACTGTGAAACAGATTTACACAACAACTTGCCTCTGCCTGTACGATTCAGCTGTGCTAGCTGAGCTGTGTTCCAGCCCTCCCTACCTCCCCTTGCAAAGGAAGGCAGGCCTTTGCCCACAGGAAAGGGAATTTAATAGAAAGATAAAACAACACCCCAACCCCAGGAAAGGCCACTGTGCTTTGAAGGGAGCCAGCCTGCTTGCCCACTCCCAGTGACTCACGTCTGTGGTGGCTGTGAGCAGCAGCCACGGCAGGAACCTGAACCAGGATGTTGATGGATGCCACGGGCAGCCGTGGGCATGTTGAGACTGAACAGGAGGTTCACGTCTCGGGTAGCAGGGCTCTGGCACACAAAACAGGTACGTACCAGACTCCGCACAGGCACTTAGGAACACTGCGTCTGCTTTGCAGGCACTTTTCGAGCGCTTCTGGCTGTTGGTGACAGTGTCCAGGGTGTCACCTGTGCGAGAGCCATAACCTTAATTGCCCGATGGTTCTGTAACTCCAGAGGTGCAGGAAGAGGCTTGCAGGAGGAGGTGTTGAGCAAGGAGGGTGCTGTGAGGAGTGGTGACTCAGCACAGCCTGCTGCAGGCCCCGAGGCGCCCGGCCACCATGGAGCTCTACCGCGGCAGGCGTGCGCACACGCCGGCCACCGCGCTGCTTCCTGGAAGGAGTCTCTGCCACCCTTTCTCTTCAAAAATGATGAAACTAGATTGTTTGGAGGAGTATTATTCATAGTCGTGTTTCGCTAGATAAACCTCCAAGCTGAGCGCGATGCCAGGAAAGGCGTGACGTTAACAAGTCAGGGCGTCAAAATCCACTCTTCCTAATTGACGAACATATGTATGAATTTCACTCTCACACCATGACATGGGTATGTATCTCCAGCTGGCCCTCAGCCTTTTGCTGGCACTACTGGCCTAAGCTTAATCGCAATTTTATACTTGAATGACTGGCTTGGATAGATCAAATCTTTGATGTATTCCTACCAGCCCTGTGTATGTGAAGAGGAGGAAGTATAGAAGCCCTTGTCAGGACAACAATAATTAGTTGCAACTTCCGAATTGAAATGCATAATTAATGCTGTGTCACATGCCGAGTAGCAGTCATGTAACGAAGGGTTGGGATAGCAATTAGGAATTACAGAATTTTAGGGCAATTGCTGTGCCAAAAATCCCACTCAGCTTGTAAAAATTGTTCTGGGTGGTATTAACACATCGTGCAGCATCAGGCAAAGGGACTGTTCGCAACTCTCAGTAACTCTCTTGCAACCTGATCTCCAAAGAGAGGGCAGTTCCTCTGTCCTGGAGTACATCTCCGGGTGATAAAGTAGCCCTGAGCCCAGATGTGAGCCAGCTCTCTCCCTGTAAAAATTCACTCCCACCAATGAATACTGGCAGTCCCCCTGCTCACCCTTCCTTGCTTGAAGTCTCCCTTTGTGCAAGAGCCCCCTCCCTCCCTCATGAGCTTCTCACCTTCCGTGGAGAGTGGGGAGCAGACGTGTAACAGGAGGCCCAGGGCTCCAATCCGAGGAAGAGGACAGTGACGGCAGCGCCTGAGCAGCATTTCCCTCCACTGCAGTCACCACCAGGTTATGTGAGTATTGCACACACAGACGGTGAGTGTCTCTCCCTGACAGCACCTGGGAAGAGACCTCCTCCCCTGTCCTTCAAACGTGGAGCATGGAGAGCCCTGTGGGTCCTGTGCTCAGCCATGCTCAAGGGTCTCGAAGCCCGAGAGCTTCACAAAATCATGTTTTCTTGCTCTTGGAGTCAAACACAGCCAGGTTTACAAACACCAGCAGGCCTTACCTGCCGCCTACCAGTTTGGGGAACAGATCTCAGACTTGCCTGTGCTATTGGAGATGTGTGAACAAAACTGATCTGGGCCTGCCTCAGTGCTTGTGGCTTATCGATGCTGTCCACTGAAACCACCAGGTTATGCAGCTTGTCCATGGGTATCCTACCTTATTTGTTACACATCCAAAATACCTGTTCTGGATCTGGGGCACTTTTGCAATGAATAAGCTCGTGAGCCACCTACCAATAATGTTTGCTGTTGCAAAAGACATCCTGAAGGACAGCACTGCCTACCTGATGCCACTACATTCGTTCTTAGGTCTTGTCAAAGGTTTCTGGCATCACAGGGGAGCTGCCAGATGTGTTTGGTTTGGGAACCCAACCTGAGATTTCCCGGTGTTTGTGTTAATCATTCACAGTGAATGTTGCGGCATTTGCATGGTCACCTCCAAATGCAGGGAAAGGCCGGACTAGCTGCCCACTAAACAAGGGGGAGACAAGCAAGTGGTGTCCCCGTTGAAGCTGAGGTTTAGAATCCTGTCTCTTTTAATATGCTAAGGCACTTAATAAAAGAGGGAGCTTGGTGCTTGTGCAGATGGAGCAGGACCGCGTGNTTTTGCAATGAATAAGCTCGTGAGCCACCTACCAATAATGTTTGCTGTTGCAAAAGACATCCTGAAGGACAGCACTGCCTACCTGATGCCACTACATTCGTTCTTAGGTCTTGTCAAAGGTTTCTGGCATCACAGGGGAGCTGCCAGATGTGTTTGGTTTGGGAACCCAACCTGAGATTTCCCGGTGTTTGTGTTAATCATTCACAGTGAATGTTGCGGCATTTGCATGGTCACCTCCAAATGCAGGGAAAGGCCGGACTAGCTGCCCACTAAACAAGGGGGAGACAAGCAAGTGGTGTCCCCGTTGAAGCTGAGGTTTAGAATCCTGTCTCTTTTAATATGCTAAGGCACTTAATAAAAGAGGGAGCTTGGTGCTTGTGCAGATGGAGCGGGACCGCGTGCCTGTCGGAGGGAGGAGAGGGAGGGAAGTGGTGAGCTCCCCAGTTTCCTCATTAGCACCGCTCCTGCTCCTTTTCCATTTTCAAGAAAGCAAACTTGTTTTTTTTACCAAATGCCTCCCGACTCTATATCCCAATCTCCTCATGGCCTATTACTGTTTTTCCTAAAGCATTTTGAACTAAATGCTGCTTTCAAATCTGGCCCCAAGCCCTGCTGCTACTGTTGGATCAGCTTTTTTAACCCTCTGCCCTTAAAGGTCCTCTTGCAATATTTACTGCTCCCACTTTGAATAATGGGAGATGAATTTAATTCTGCATCTTTTTCACATAGTAATTGTTATTAAACCGCTGAATCCTGACGCAGTACTATCAAGCAGCTTCTACCAGCTGCTTCAGGGCCTGATCCACAGACCACTGAATTATTTTTGTTTGTAGAAGTTGTGCAGGACTCAAAAAGAACCAAATATTATTTTCACTGCAGGCTTTCCACAGGCCACTAAACCGACATCTGCAAGTGCCATTATTATTCTGAACAGGGAGGCAGCTCCATCCCAGTATTATGAACTGGTTTGAGAAAATTACTGATTTTTTTTCAGTTCAGCAGCTGAACCAAAATGCTAATAAAAGAAATGGAAGAACGAAGATCAGAGTGAGCAGTATGTAAAATTTGGAGGTGCTTCTTTTAGGTTAAAAAAGCTTTGTACACATAAACCATCCCATCTGACCCAAAGCAAAATATTTTCTTTCCTTGCATTTATAAAACGAAAAATAGGGAGAGGGTCCATACACAGATCTGTTCCTACACACTCAAATTTGTCCCTACCAATAGGACCTCACACAGCAGGTGGAAAAGATGGGAAAAGAAGGGAAATTTAAGACCATATCTGCCGTTTAAGTTCAGTGGAGACTTCCCTGGAGTGGGCTGGTCCAGAGGGGTTGGGGACAGCCATAGATTTGGGGGCCAGTGCCTTGTTCCCGTCTCTTCTCATCTCTCCCAGGAGGTTTCCAGGAAATCATGTGAATAAAAGCCTTTGTAAGAAGAAAGGAGAGTGGGTCACGGAGGCAAGCTGGAGAAGATGATGCCAGCCAGCACCACGCTGATGAGTCCTCCCTCAGAAAGCAGCTGTGCCCCCATTGTGCTGGGTGAATGACAAGGCTCTGCCAGGATGTCACGCTGATCCAAAGTGTTGCCGCTGCTGTGTCCAATTGACCAATAAATCATGTCTTGTTCAGGGATGTTCTCTCGAATAGCTGGGTAATTGTTGCTCCTTGGCTAAATGCTCTCTAATGGGTGAGGTTTCATTCAGAGTAGATGTGAGTCTCCAGTGCCTAGGGGTGAGTGTTTTTCAGTGGCGCAAACTGGAAGAGCCTCCGAGCGAGCAGGGCTGAGAGCATCCCGCAGCACGCGCCCTCCATGGTGGGGAGAATTGTCACCAACAACTAATCATGGTTTTGGTTGGTTGTTTTTTTTCTAGAAATAACTATTTAGGTCACCTTTATGAACAGTTTGGGGATGACTGAATTATTTACAGGGCAGAATTTGTAATTTTCTTCTAAGAAATTGCCTCTTAATTACTATTAGCAGCTCTGAGGATCCTTTGAGCAGGTGGAGACCACAAAAAGGACACAGAAGTGAGACAAAACATTTTCCAAGAAAAGATATAATTAAGGATTAGAGAGACTGATCCTACAGCATAGTATAATTAGGAGATTATGGTGTGGCATTGGCCTGGATTAGACTAGACAGAAAAATCTCTACTCTGCTATATAAAACCTTCCAGGTTTTGAAATGGAAACCTGTAAAGAAAAGGTCTTCACTGTCTTAAACCCATGTCCTACAGCAGCCTCATGCTGCTAAGGCTTGCGTGTTGAGGAGTGAATAGAAACTTGTGTGGTCTCCTGGGTTAGAGGTAGAGAAACCCCTGGTGGGAGGTGGCCACCAGCTGCCTCTGCTGCTTCCTATTCCCTGCAGGGAAACTGGTCCCAGCCGAACCTCCTTGGTGTCCCCAGCCCTCTCCGGACAAGTCTTTCTCTGAGCCCCTCTTGGGTGTCAGAGAGTGGGGCAGTGGGGTTGAGGCCCGCCTGCTCTGGCTTCTGGGCAAGTTCCTGCTGGGATCTCCCCTAGGGTTTGAGAAGAGGCTTGAAGGGCACCTGCCACCCCCCCAGCCCTGGGTAATGCATGGGAGGACAGAACCACTCCCTTACGTGGTAAGTGGGGACAAGGAAGGCACCCTGTGGGCCGGTGGGCAGGGAGAGAGGGAGAAACACTCCTGCACACAGCCCCAGTATCGCAGAGCTCTGCACCAGCCAAGCCGGGCCCTAAATCAGACGAACACAAAGAAAACTGTGAGAATCAGGTACGTGGATTACATTCCATTACCTCCTACTCTAAAGCATTTCTAAAATCAGTAACTCCAAAAGAAATATTAAACCATACCTCTAAATGGACCACCATCAGGATAGGCTTGGTGTGCTCTTGCTACATTAGTGGATTAATTAGTGCTAAAAGTCAATAAAACACTGCAGTGAAGCATCCCCCAAATCAAGCAGTAAGACCAACACTGCCATTCAACCGCAGTATTTTTTGTGCTGCCCAGAGCTGTAGATTCCCCGAGGAGAAGAGCCGAGTGGGGAAGTGCAGTGCCCTCCCGCGGCCCTCAGCACTTTGCCGTGGGTTTCTTTGTCACGCACTACAGTTGCAGCAGCAAGGCTGCGCAGTTCCCACCACAACTTCCTCTCTCCCCGTACCACTTTTTTCTTTTATCTAGTATTAATTCTTAAGCACAGAAGCCACCTTTTTACTGTGTTATATCTATTACTCGTTCATGGCAGTATAGCTTGTAAATGCGGACAACTCTGAGCACTTCCCTCATTATATACTCTCCAACACACACAGCTCTTATGGTCAATTAACAAGAGTAAATCCGTGGATGAAATGCATGTGACAAAAGCCCGGTGTGAGAAGGCTCTGCAGGCTCCACAGATGCATTTCCTGATTCTCTTTCTGATGCTCAAAAATCGATGTACAGTAAAGTTTCAACAGCCTTCACATCTAAGTGCCAGATAATAAGAGAAGGCTTCTTTTACTTTGGGGAGCATTGATTTTAATAACGTCATTTCTCTTGCTGTGCAATCACAGAATGAAAAACTGCAGAATTTACAGAAAATAGAGAGTCATCAGCACATCATCTTGTCAGACTATGATCTGTCTGGAGACAAATGACTGTCGGATTTCCTCAGCCTAGGAAGCTAATCCGAACCCTGTCTGTGGTCTTAGTAATTTTGCTAAACTTCCCAGCACTCACACCAAGCTAAATATTCGGGATACTAAGCCAAAGATATTTAAACATGTGATTTCAATTAAAAATTATTTCAAAGCAAGTGTTTGGCTTCTCAGATCCATCTTCTTTTAAGATATTATTTGGAATCGTTTCTCAATTTTATCTATAATATGAACTAAATCTTTGTGATTGATACACCATAGGCTTGTCAGGTAAATGTAACTGTCTCCCCTCTGCATTCTATTTTCCTTGGTTAAGATTATTACTCTCTTGAGTACCTTATTTAGCCTTTTGTTATCTGCAAGCCAATTAAAAAGTTATTTGTAGTCGTAAGTAAAGAAGTAAAAGAAGATTTAGAACTATAAAAAGTAATCTGTATATTTCTATAATAGCACCTATCTAGAAGATACTAAATGACTGCAATGTACAGTCAGGAATAAAAGGTAACACAGCAAATTGGGGTTGTCATTTCATCTCCCATTAAGAGATTAATTAATTTTCCTTTGACAGTGATAGCAGTTGAGCTTCAACATAACGACACATGGTATGAAAGCATAAAAGCTTCTTTTAAAAGTGTGTATTGTTAGTCATCTGCCTGGGATTGTACAAACTACACTAGATTTTTTTCTCCCCACATTTGGCCCAGCAGGACCATTAGGTTGCTCATCAGAGGCTGCAGAAAGGCTCAGGAGCTCCTGAAATCGGAGTGCATCCATATTTCCAGAGTGTTTTTTTGGTTTTGAAAGATGCTGAAGATCTTACTGTTCCTAAAATATCTGCTTGCTTAGGGGAATTGTAAATGTGAGTCTTCTCCCTTGTGTTTGGGATTAATTAACTCTTGGGAGAAAAAAGCCTTCTTGGTTATCTAACGCAATGACCTGAAAAGATCTGTATTTAAAAGAAAGCCTACGAACTGCGTAACAGCCTAGTTCTGCATAATAATCCCATTGCTGCTGCACGGTGGTTGCTTTGAGGCTCACTCAGAGCCCTGTGGACAACTGGTGCCCCCAACGCCCCCAAAGATGCCACTTGCACTGCAGCGAGCCCCAGCTCACAGCTCAGCCACCCAATTTAAGGGGCCTGACTTTACTTCCAGGAACTGGGATGAGTTTCTCTGCCAGTCCACCCTGTTTTTTCAGCAGATGGCAAGAACCCATAAGGGGTGAGCGGGAGGAGCAGGGGGCCCTGTGCACCGGTGGGCAGGAGCCTCCCCAGCAGCCCTGCCAAATCCCAGCAGCAGGGACAGAGGGGAAATGCAGGGAAGAGAGACCAAGCCAATGAATAATAGATTACTAAAATCTAGCCAGCTAGAAAGCCCATACACAGGAGAGGGGAAGAGTGCATAATTTATCTATAACTGCTCGGGGCATGGGTTTTAAACAAAGAAGAGAGAAAGGTTGCATATTGCCTTTGTTTCTTTTTTAAGTTTTCCAGTGGTGGAAATGTGTTTTTGTTCACTCGTCTTGGCCTTAGTTCTCAAAGGTGACCCAGCTACCGTCCTGCCATCTGTCAGGTGATGCGGCTGGTCACACACGGGATGCCGAGGTGTGACTGAAGCATGATCTAAAAATGACCGTAGCCTGTAATACTGCAAGCAAAAAGTGATGAGCATAGAGGGACAAAATCCTCTTACTGTCTTGTCTATGGCTATTTCACAGGTCCTGAAAATACTAGGGAGGAATTTCCATCTTGTGATTCACCGTTAATCATCCTGCTCACTTTGCAAACCATTGAACTGATGTGAGGTTGGCTTTTGTCACAGCAGATGGAAACCTGTTTAACTTCTCCAGAATAAACGTGGGAACGGTAGACAACAACACAGGCTGGCTAACCTGGAGTCGATAAAGGATGTTTCCTTGGGAATCGAGCATGTTTGTGTCTAGAAGTGATGATTTTATGTGATAAACTGATACACTGCATTTGTCAATATTAAACACCTCAAAATTCTTACTGGAGCTACAGAAAGCAACCTAAATACACACCCACGTTCTCAGCTCAGAGGTCTGTTTGTGCCAATACCCCATCTCTAAAAGTCAAGAAAACGAAGCTGTTCTGGAGGAACAGCAAATAAGACAACATGCCCTGGTTTCCTATTCACCGGGGGGAGGTACAAAAGGCTGTTGTATGCTGTAAAACCTGAGCGTTTGTAACAGCCCCTGTTCCACAGCTACCTGCGCAAAGCTCCTTTTGTTTTCTCATCTTGCTACACCCTTGGCCTCAGTGAAAGACTTTGGCAACAAGTTCCGTGTTCTAGCCTGTGTGAAAAGCTTTCTCAATTTCTACTTTGTAACACTTCAACATCACTGAATGTTCCCTTCTTTTTTCTTTTCTGTTAATGAAAGAGTCCACTCAGACACTTTTGATCTGCTTTCTCCTTACCACAATGGCACGGTTTTTTCTTATAGTGTTTCCTTGTACTGGTGTCTTCCAAAGATAAATTCTTTCAATCTCTTAAAAAAAGGCATAATAAAGTCAGAAGAATGGGTAATGCCCACTCATAAAACATGCAGAAAAGTACTGAGCTACTCTTACCCAAAAAGGCAGTTCTTCCATTTTTATGTCTCCCTTGCTGTCTTCAGCAAGGCCCTTGAAACAGCTGAGGAACATAATTGGTTTGGGTGGGTTTGCGATTGAGATACTAATAATAATGTAATTGCAAGAGCAATAGTTGAAGGCCTGTATCTGTTAAAAATTAGTAACTGTTTATTATTTAGCCACCACTGTATCAGCGGACCTGTTTTACCTTCTGCTGGCATGAGAGCTTCTCAGCCTCCAAAGATACAACCTGTTTCACGCTCATTTTCGAATTATTGTGTGGGCAGCACCTCACGGGACACTCAGTTTGTGGTATGCATGAAGGATGTGATCCAGATTACCAGCTCTGTGTTTATTTTGCTATTGCATTACGATGAAGCTGATGCAGGGAGCTGAGCGCTAGCATATCATTCAGTGCCAGATGGACTGGTGCAGAAAACTGCAGTTTGAGAGACCTGCTCAGAAGCAACTGTCTTGTGCCTTATTTCCTGACCAAGAGACAAGATGCCTATAGATACTGCGTTTCTTTTAAGGATAACTTGTGCTTATTAATGCACTAAACAAGTTCCGTTAAACAAGAGTAGGAATGGATGACATATTTCCCAGTGAATAGCAAAATCACAACAAATACGGTCTTATTCATTCAAAAACTTCATAGATTTGATCTGAATTCATTTGAACGATGCTGCCTAGGGAGAGCAAAGGAAAAGCAATGTCACTGTATTCCCATCACGGAGCTGGGGGAGGGAGCTGCCTGTCTTTGAACATTCACCCTCGGACTAAGAGACGCAGGTTCAGTGTCTGCTTGAGGGGATTTAAGCCCCCTCCACCACCTCTTTCTTAGTCCTTCATTGCTAACTGCCATGCCATTAAATATTCTAGGGTGCTTGCAATCCTGTTGCTGCTGTTCCACTTAGCATTAATAATTAAATCTTCACTGGCAGAGGGACTGAGCTTCAGATATCTTCCATCCTCGAGGAACGCTCCAGGCTGAGAAGCATTTACGTCCTTTGTTGAAATGACTGCTCATATATTTTCCACACACCAAAACCGTGCCAGCCACAGGGACTGAAGGTGGCCCACTTTCGAGTGACTGTCTCACAGTTAGGATGCTAATCTGGAAGAGATGGTAAACATGATTGTAAATCCAGTTTCTGCTTCATTTGAACTAAACTACAAGGTCTTTCTTTCGCTATAAAAACTCTCACATTTAAATTTGTTTTGACCCAAGTCGGGGCCTGTTCTAAATTTTTTTTTGTCTCGGCAGGAAGCCTGAGAACTCTCCCTCCCTTTTCATTAATTGCAAACATAATGATAACAAAACTCTGAGCCAGTGAACACCTCTCACTTGGCTTTGGAGTTTATTCATCCCTAAGGTAAAGCTACTATTTTGTAATTGGAAGCACCTTCTAGGTATTCTTTTATCACTAGTATAATAAGATACTTACAGCTCTGCTATTACTCCCCTGTGAGCCTGCCTTGGTGTTAACAGCTTTTATCTTGGCTCAGCTGTCTGCAACAGCTCTGGGGCTCCTCCCTTCCAGGACATAGTTTCATCCTGACCGAAACCAGCATCCTACACAGCATCACTCTGTTGTTAGGGCAGACAGGTGCTGCACTGTATTTCTTCCCACTCTGCAGGAACGATCATGACTTCAGTTATGTAAAACAGTGGATGGAGCTTAGTATTATGTACTGCTAAAGTCATGACCTAGTATGCATAAGGCTTCTAGACTTTCTGATTAGGGTCTCAGCTACTTAGAACGGGCTAAAATGTCCATATATCGGCATGTTTTTATTTCACGGGCTTCAAAAGAAATATAAGCCTCTCCCTTTTCAAAAAATATTGGTATTTGCCATCAACATTTCACTAAAAGCTTTAACATTTATTAAACTGAAATCTGACTTTTCAAATTAAGTCTGTGATTACATGAATCAATGGTTTTGATGAAAAATAATAAAGTTTGAGGATTGACTTAATGACAGCGATACAGGTAAGAAGTTTTCACGAATGCTTTAGGAAGCGCCAGCACAGTGAATGGCTGAGGCTTGGGGAAAAGGCATTAGACAACAGCTACGGTGAAGGGGTGCAATGCAGTGCCACAGCAAGCACGGTCTTTCTTTTCCCCCTTTCTTTATTGCGGAGCAATCGTAAAATCAAGACATGATCTATCCAAAACGTTCCACAGGATCCTTCACATCAGCTTGTTGTGTAAACCTACACTGGTCCAGCCAAAATACTACAGATTTCCATTCTTTCTAACAACACATCAATTCTACTATTTAAAACATGCATACAAATAATGAAGACCCAGCCAATCCCTTTTTATGAGTTTCTCCCATGGCTTGCTCTCTAGTGAAAAATTCAAATGACTCATTTCTGGCTAGAAGCAGCTGAGACAACAGAACTAATGGCAGCAGTGACTGTGTCACCTACAGCATTAGTGCTACGCCAGCCTCAGAGCAACCAAATACCTTGAAAGGGTTTCTTTTCCTTTTTCAATGGAATACAGCTGGGCAAACAGAAAGAGCATGGAAAACCAGCAGAGAAACTTGCGGGAAAGCAAACATAAGACAAAATGAGGGCTTGGATTCCTGAAGGTATCTCTATTTGAAGAAGGAGCGACAGGCTCAGAAAGACTTGGGTCCCTGAACTCCAGTGGCTCCTTGGGAATGGTCACGATATGCTGAAATTACTCAGAACTCTGAGCCAGCACATAGTTTCCTCCATACCAGCCCACTCAGGGACTTGAAATAACGTTTTTGTCAGAAGCAAAACCACAGGACCAAAACAAAGAAACACAGCATGTCATGGAAAAGTCAAAACCTTCTACCTGACTCTTTCTGCAGTAGCTATTGGCACAGAAGGTTTGTTTTCTCTTTTATGAAGCACAATTAAATAGAGAAGCGTTGGTGCAGGGGCTATAATGGATCAGAGGAACTGGAGAAGGAACAATAAAAGGTGGCATCTGTATTAGTAAATTAATCATGATCACAGGCACTGGAACTTGATCATCTGTACTGTGAAATTTTTAGAACAGTCGTTCCCATGGTTTTGGACAGAGGCTAGCTTGCTGTCTCCCATATATGCCCTGTGATGAGACTCTTCCCAATAGGTCATTTAGATGTGAACACCAGATTTTGAAGAGTAAGAGCTCTACGGGCTCTGTGGGCCCTTCTGGGCCGGTTGGCCTAACGGTCTGAGAGATGCCCAGGCCTGGTTAACTCACTGGTATAGGCACAGCCTTAGAGAATTCAGGGACCTTCACATCCCTCTTCCTTTGACATAAGCACCCAAGTCACATCTTTTCGCTAAATGTATCTAACGGCATCTTGAAACAAGTTAAGATTTTTCCTGATTCTAGTGCTCTCTCTGAAGCCATTCATGATCTCCACCCTCCTGGCGAAGCTTTGGGGGAAAATAAAAGATGCCAATTTGCATCTGTTTTGCTTAGAGATAAAAGCTTCTGTTGGTGTTTCCCCTGACATATTTACAGAGAGGAATCAAAATCCCTCCTCACCTTTGTTGGGCTCAGCTAAACACGAGAGTATGGAAATGGTCAGGGACCTCGCAGAAGATGGAGTGCACTGTTCACATATTTCAAATAGATTCTTCCATGCTGAAAGATAAATAAGTATTTTTTACCCTTACAACTACCAGCTAGTCTAGTTCTTATGTCCATTATGGGTAGAAAATACCTCCTAATTTTTAACTCACATCTATTCACAGTTCAAATAGGAAAGCCACCTGCACATAGAGTATTTCATGCAGTAGAAGCTTGCCCAGTCACAGACAGCCCTGGACACTAAAGCTGTGCCTGTACTAGTAAGCAGAACAGTCTACGGCTGTCCTCTGGCCCTGGTGACCCAGCAGCTTCCAGCAGCTAAAGCCTTTCACCCTACAAACCAGAGTGCATGCATCCAAAATGCCTAACGGGGACGGTCTCCGGTCCGTGCTAATTCTCGAACTGCTTGAACATGGAGAGATTCGGTTTGGCCAAAACCACGTGCCAAAACCATGCCAGGGAGCATGCTAACAATTTAACACGGTGGGTGGCCCTGTTTGTTTACCAGCACAGCCACAGCCTTAGACTCTGATTTGCAAGAATGTTTACCAAGTTGAATATCACAGTTACCAGATGAAATATTTTTCTGAATCACTAGGAGCCATTGAGCGAAACCTCTTCCATCAGGATGGCTCTCCAGCTCTGTTGTCTTCAAGACCAACCCCACGGTGACCAAGCAACATCTTTAAGAGAACAATATCATGCTTATAGAACGAAAGATTCCAGAGAAAAACTGAAATATAACACATGCATGTCTATTTTTCTGAGGATAGGTAGGATTAAATTCACTTCATGCAGCTGAAAATTAAAATTCTAAGAAGTCACTCAATTTTTTTTCTCATAAATTTGTTTAATTCTTTTTGAACATTTAAACTTTTGGCATTTGCCAGTTCCAATAGCAATGATTTCCACTGTTTAACTGCATCAACAGACTCCAGAGTGCCATTGCTGTGATCACACATGGGTGCCTATTTTAAGACGAGATTAATTATTCTCCAGTCTCCTTTATAACAAATACAGCTCCAGTGATTCTAAAGGGAGCTTAGACATCTGCCTTTGATATATGTACATACTAAGAGATACCCAAAAATCTTGGGCAGGATGAACCACTCCCCTGGCTTTTAGCTATGCCCGTTAAGCTGAGCTGAATCCCATCTGGTCTATCAATTTCTGCTGTGACTCAGAAATAGCATTCAGTATAAACCAGACAGCCTCGCATAACTTCACTTTGACCGTCCACTGGGAACTTTATCGGACCTTGAGAAGCCCCCGTGGTTGCAAGAGACTAGCAATGCGCAGTATGATTTTGAACTTCCAGTTTCAGAGCCTCCGGAAGCGAGCACGTGGCTTGCTGAGCCACGTCAGGCCCTTGCACTGGAGCGAATTCTGAACTTGTGTGATTTGGGGAACCAGAAACCCCCTCGTGTATCTTCTCTAAGCCTGAATTTTGTGCAGTATAATAAAATGAATTTGGACACGAATAAAACATTTAACACACAAGGCTGTATTTCGTTCTTTTTTGCACAGCTATGTAATATCTTTATTTCAATTCCGCTTATCAGTGGTTCATAAACACAATTCCTTCCTCTTCCTTACACAAAAAATAAGCCACTTAGAAATTAAAGACACTGATGCAGGACTCTCCTTAATTCTCCAAGGCATAAGTGGACAATTACATTGTGCTTTTTGAGTATCAATACCTTTTCATTATAGGCTTATCCCAGGAAAGAGATATTATTATTTAAAGGATTAATTGTGCTATTTGCATGTTTTGCCTGTTAGCTCAAACCATGCTAGATCAAGACACGACTAATTGTGCAGACCTGACTAAGATTTACCTCAGGCAAAGGTCTTAAGTCAAAGTAGCATGAAGAAATGTCCTCCTTCATCCATTGTCTCCTTTAGCAATTCCATCAGAAAATTATTCAATACCTTTCTCCGCTTTTAATTCCGTGCTGTGACTCAGAGGTCTATTTTCACGCTCAGCATGGAAGTGGTACACTTTGGAATACGATGCTCAAGAAGAGAAAAGCGATAAACGTTTTAACTTCACAGGTAAGTATCGAGCCTCGTTTGGCAAGAGCAGAATTAAAGGATCAGTTTGAATAAAACAAATCTCGCTTTGTTCTTTGGTAATGCTGACAATCAGATAGTTGTAAAGAATTGTTCTTTACTTGCAAACTGAGACTGCTGATACAAGCAACAGGCACATTTCAGTTTTTGTCACAGCTGGATGATCTCAGAGAGAGGTACAAATACTGAACACCACAGCGACCATGTGGCAAATGAACAGAGCAAAGTAAAAAACCACGCGTTGAGCACAGTTCGGGCTAATACGATTTGCAAAAATAATCTGCTGGCAAGATGGAAAAATCTTACAAATTCCTCCCCAATTTTTCACAGTACAACAAATTATCTTCTCCGAACTGTGGAGAAAAGTTCTTCCTTAAAGCAGAGAACATTCCTTTGTAGTGTCACGGTGAAAGAAGTTCTTCACTGAACTTCTGAGAAATCTGGGTTCCTTGTTGTATATTCTTTACTTTCTTTGTTCCCTTTTCAATTGATTTTCCTTATAATGCACAGTTATATAAATAAAAATGGCTCAGCTGTTAGCTGAATCAGGAGATGGGGAGTAAATTGACAAGTTCATGCAAAAAGCCCACAGCGTCTGCACTTTGCTAAAAAGTGCTTTTGTAGTAGTGAGAAAGAACTGAAAGGAGGAATTGATTGTATGTATATGTGTAGGTGGTAAAAGTACTTTTAGACAGAGGTGAGAGGCTAGAAGCTGTCAAAAAACTGAGTAGGAGCAGAGTAGAGAGGCGATGCCCCAGGTAATGTGTGTTATATCAGGCAAGTTGAATCATTTTATAATATACACTTGTAAGTAGTATTTGAAGTAAACCAAAAATATTTTCTATTTATATCAGAACAGTTTCCTTAATTAACTGCATTTCTTGGTCTAAATTCAGAATGGTTTCTCTAGTGCATATCACTACTGAGGTTATGAGACAAAACACAGAAAAAAAAGTCTCTGAAAAACGGAGTGAAAACCCAAGGAAACAGCAAAATGAGCAAGGTGGATATTTGCTGTATCTGCCTCTTAGGCGTGAGAAAGCTTTTTGTATTTGCCTTCTCAGTCGTTTCCGAAAGAAAGAATCAACAGAGTTCATAATGAGATTAGCCTGTTTGGTAAGGGAGGGTGACAAACAATGAATAAACAACCCGGGTTTAATACCTGTTGCGTTTTAAGCAGCACATTTCTGCTGGTTACCTAACATCAGTCCTGGCGTTATGAGTAACAGGACAGCAATGTCCAATCTCAGACACACATTTCACATTGATTACGACATGACACACATCTAGAATTACTGCGACTGAGGCATAAAACAATGGACAGCTGAACTTGTAGAGATTTGAGATAGAGGACTCAGAAGAAAAAAAACAGCAAAAAAGCAAAATGGGAATTTGCCCTTCAAATTTAATAGGCTCAGGTTTTCATACACATGACCTTGGTATTCCAGAACTTTGAATCTAAGGAGAGAAAGCATCCTTTCTATGTCCAATTCAAACACCAAAAATGGATTTTTCCAAGACTGGATTTTCAGAACTATGAAATTTGATTTCTATGGATTTGTGTTTTATGATAGAGTGTAAGTATTGGGCCAGCTTTCCCCCCACAATTGTGGCATTTATAATGTCACTTTCTTTCGTGGCTTCTCCTGCGCCTCCACACGGCTGCCTGCTTTCACAAAACTTCTGGGAGCTTAATCACCTTTGAGACAACTCCCTTTTGGCAAACATAGTTAAATTTGGACAAAGGTTTGGAGTTTGGTGTAGCAGGACAGAGAGACACAGCTCAAACACTGACTTTTCATAAGGAACCAGTTTACAGAGATTGATGTCTTTGTGTCAGTTATGACACAAAACATTCAGAAGGCAAGACATTAAGAGTCCCGAGTTTCTACTATAGCTCACATATAGCACATAAAGCAAATGTAGTTGGCAACTCTTTCAATCTCAAATTTGTGAGGTGACTACATGTACTGGATCTTTCCACCTAGCATATACATGTAGTCCCATCTGAGGTGTCAGTATGACAGCCATCCTACATCTTCAGGAAAACCAAGTCACAGTGAGTAAAAGCTGCAAATTCCATCTCTTTCTGCTCCAGTGAAATGACAGAGAAATCCTTCATAGGCAGAATACGCAAGAGATGCTAAAACTGGAACTTGGGCTGGACAGTTTATTTGCAATGTGGAATCTTTCATGACTGCACTTGGGCAGGGACTCAAAATTACGTATCTTCTGGCACCTTCGGCTCTATTATGTGTGTTGATACTATGTGGGACCATGGGTTCAACACTGACTCAGAGGGAAGAGTGCCTCAGACTGAATCACTAATGCCATATCCTGCAGCACTCCAGGGAAGCCTTGGCTGTAAGGAAGGATAATTACAATGTGGTTACTATGACTGATTTTTGAGATGCTTTTATGTACACCTCAGGCATGTCAGTAGGTAAAACCCAGTCAGGTTGCTCAGAAATACCCAAATGTCCGAAGTACATCATGTTCTACTGGGCATACAGATAGCATCCTCTTGGACAAAAACATCCAGCCGAACACCATGCCCTGAATTACTCTGTATCTTTTTCACATATATGTAATTTACACAAGAATAAGTATGAATACAAAACCACTGTCCTTTTACGTTTCTTTTGCCTTTTAACGATAAATAATGGACATCTGTATACAAGACGTTATTTCCCTTACAACAGAAATACTACTCTCTAGCCTTTTTCCAGACTCTGTAACTGCTGAACGAGTAGGTGTACAGTGGCATCAGCCTCACAGCATCCACAGAATTTTAATAATGATGTTTTGTGGACAGCCAGCCAGCCCAAAGTCAAACGATCCTTGGTGTCAAGGGGACATTTTCTCAAGTACTCAGGCTAAGGTACACAGAAGCAAAGCTTTAGGATATTTGCAGTGTTTACTACTTGTCTTGCATGTTGTCACATATCACCTGATAGGAGGCATCAAGGAAATACTAATATTGGAAATATCATTCAATATGAAAATGTGTCCATGTGTTCAGTTATACCCATTGATGCTTTTTTATCTTTTCCTCAAGTACAGTCTCTGTTTCTCTCTCGCTTGCACTCCACAGGTCTCTTCCCATTGCCTTTCTTTGCCTTCAGCAATCCTGTTCTTCCCACTTTTTTAGGATTTTACTGTCAGCTTCCTTCTGCCTTGTGTTAAAACAGCCAAAGTTAGGGCCAACATCAGTCTTGACTAGATTAACACAGCGCAGTTTACACATCTCAGTGCCATTGTTTCAGGATGTTTGCAGATTCATTCAGATACTGCTGTATCAGTTACAGTCAGTCCACGCTTTCAAGGTTATCTTTGCAACCATGAGGACTAGCTACCAATTTATTAAACAGAAAGACAAGATTACTTTACGATTTGAAAATGCCGTGAAGGCCACATAAATGTTCCCAAACTGCATGTTTGACAACTTTTACTAGTGTAAGAGATACCAAGCAGGTTAACTTGGAATAACTGGACTATTTCTTATTATTTATTTTTGGTCAGACTATTTGAAAATTGTGGTTTCTTCAGTTACCGACTATTAAACACTCAGGCAGACACCTGGTTGCAGCGAGGAAGGGGCGTAGTTTTAGTTTTCCATCTGTTCTTTTTTTATTACGGACGGTAAGGCCTAGGTATTTCACATTGCCACGCGAATTAGAAAATGATCTTACCGCTCCGGCAGTCGCGCTGGATTACTTTAGCAGCCTGTAATAAAGACGGAGGGCAGAACGCACGGCCTGACCCGCACGCCCACCGATTTCAAGTTAGGAGCGACGTCCCCTCGGCGGCCAGGACTCGCACCACTCGCCAGGCTGCAGCCCCCCGAGCTTTCCCTTCCGTGCCAGGGCTGCTGAAGCCGCCCCTCGGCCCTGGCAGGCCCCACCCAGCCCGGCCAGCTGGAACCGTGGAGCGAGCAGCCGGCGAGGCCCCGGGGCTGAGCCGCTCGCCCCCGGGGACGCTGCTGAGGGTGGCCCTGCGGGCCCCAGGAAGATCCCGCCGCCCGGCCCAACACCCGCCCACGCTCCCCCC
>VZSC01000955.1:395863-409933 GCA_013398225.1 Steatornis caripensis | reverse complement strand
GCACCTGGGCGCTGCCGGTGGGCCCGCGGTGCCGGCGGAGGGCGGGCAGGGCCGCCCGCCCCGCCCCGTGCAGCCGCCGCTCACCTGCTGGGGCCGGGGCCGCGGCCGCCGGGAAACAAAGGGAGGCGGCGGGCAGCGGCGCCTTGGCGGCCTTTCCCGGGCACCCCCGCTGACCCCCGGGGCCGGGGGGTGGTGGTGGTTTGACGCCCTTGCGCGGCTGGGGTGAGTCAGGGCGGGCTTGCCGCGCTATTTATAGCCGCTCGTTGGAGTCAACAACTTAACAAAAGCCCGCAACGAGGAGCGAGTGGGCTGGTGATGCGCTGGAAGCTCGTTAAGGTGTGGGGTGCTGCAGCATGGCTTGAAAAGTTGCCTGACAGTTGTTTAAAATGCATCGCTTATTCAGTGCTCTGAGTCACAAGCAATTACTAAATGGTTACTTATTATGCCTTCAGTTTTTAAGGACACCTGAGCTCTGGGAAGCTAGTTTATGTGGAAGTAGTTCTCGATTTCTAACCTCTGTTAGTAATCTCGGAGGAAACTAAAGGATTAAGCTTCTTTTCATAAAGCTTATAAGCTGTCTGTATCTGTTGTTTGCATTTGCATCTTTGCATCTATTTTTATACAACTTTTGCATGCTCTAGATGCACGCTTTGCACTTGGTGGTTTTCACAGGCACCGGCGAGGGCTAGTTGTCTGCGTGAAAATACGAGCTGGGGAGTTTGTTGAGCTGGATAGAGAGGTGCCCCTTGGGGAGAAAGGTATGAACAGGGTTGAATTCTGAGGTTATTGTGGGACTGGTCTCCCAAGCAGGGGTTATGCAGCACAGCTGGAACCCAGCTGGAACCCCTAAGAAGATTGCCCAGGGAGAAGCAAAATCATGGAATCTAGTGAGCTGTAGGCAGGGTATCTCATCTGGCCTGAACTGATAAGAATTTATCCTAATTTAGCTCCAGTAATTGAGTTTATTTCTGTATCGACACTGCGGAAGGGTTCATTTCAGTAGTGGGTGAAGTTTGATGCTGAAAATGGAAAAAGATTACACAAGTCAACTGCTGCTGCTGCTTTGTAGGACACTGTGAACAAGGTCACAGGAAGAATTTTAAGGCGATTGAATAATACCCTCAGTGGCATTTTTAGTAATTTATCATCTGTTCGTGTTACAGAGTAAGGAACAGTTCCATAGCCATGGTGAGTAAGGTTTTTTTCCAAAAGGAAAATGAAAGAAATAGCGAAATGTCTTTTTAGTGTATTTCGAGACTCAGTTTCCTGATTCTAGAAGATCAGAAGAAAGTAGTCAGTGCCTGGTAATGTCAAAAGAGAGGTATGAAACACCTATTGCGTACCTCCTGATTTTTAATTTTTTAACTTTCTTTTTTTTTTTTGTCTCAAGTTCTAGGCTAATGCTGAAGTTAGGGGTGATCGTATCTAATATGATACACGATCATGTTATGCACATACTGTACACAATCATACTTCTGATTCTATGTCTGTATGCTAGGACCATGCTTCTTTCAAGACCATTTACATCTGCTTCAAGGTCAACTTAACAAGCGTCGTTCTGTGGTTACGATTTGAGCGCTGTAAGCAGGCGGCTGTGTAGCTGTAGGGTTTGAGTTGCCCTCGGAAAGGCTTACCTCGGAGCAAGCCTAAGGCTGTCCAAACCCAGCCCATCTAAGGGTGGCTGAAGCTGGCACGTTGGGGTCTGATGAGGAAAGGTCTCGTTTCGTGTGGGCGTACATCAAATCCAGCTCGAGGCCAGTGTTTGCATGCAAATGTGGGGAGCGGGCTGTGCCCTGGGCGCGGCTGTGCCTGCTGGCGGGGAGGGGCTGACCTCTGCAAACACCGAGGGTTGCCAGCCTTACTCAGCCTTGGCTGACTAAGACATGGGAACGGCTCCTGTCGGAAATTGGAGCTCCAGACGATCCACGTGCGGGTATCGAGTGGCAGGTCCTCTCGCCGCTCGCTTCCTGAGCGTGGCAGGGTGCTGGGCTGCTGCGCCCAGGCCCCGTGTGTAATCACCAGTGCCCTCTCTCTTTGGGCAGCAAATGCTCTGTGAAAGGCTGGAAGGTGTTTGCACGTGGGGATGTGGCCCACCTTAAATTAGTTACCCTGTAGTAATTGGGCTTTTTATTCACCAGAAGAAAAGTGTGGCCCGAGTCGGTTTTTTGTGTGGGGCCATTCGTTGTTATTAATCAGGTATTGAGACTTTATTTAAGGTTTTAAAGCTTACAGATGTCCTCTGTGGAAGTAAACAATTTTTCATGCTTACCATCCTCTAATTAGGGTTCTTCAACTGCCTCTACCAAAGTGGGTGCCATGAAGCATTACAGGTAATGGTAAAGGAAAAAAAAAAACCCAAACATGAGGATACAAGGTCTAATCTGCCGTATCATTTCAGTTGTTGACTAGTAGTACAATGAAGTCGGTACTCCAAATGTTGATATTGTGCATTGACATCTGAATTATTCTGAGCCCCTTACAGTAGAGGTTTGGCCAAGAGTTCTCTCTCTAACCAAGTTCTATCAGTCAGATACATGGACCCTTGAAAGGACACCACAGTTAGCTGTCCCCTGGGCTGCACAGAGCGTACAGGCAGTCTGCCTTCTGTGGCGTAACAGCTGCATTAAAAAAATTCAAACAAAATAAAACTCAAATGTATTAGGACCTGTGAAATCAAGGCCATGGTAGTTGTTGGCATACCTACAGGGTTAGTGTTGATGTTTGTTAAATTTACTGAGAAAGATTTCCCACCTGTACCATAGGTGTCTCTTGCTTCTCTCTGTTGTGGCAGAGTTGGAGCTTTGCTTGATCCTGATGATGTGATCTGTTTATAAAATTCTTGTAGTGTTCTGGCCAAACACAGAATACAGCCTGTCTCTTTTTGATGGTGTGTTCAACATTGCCTTGAAAATTTTGCAGCTTGGATGAAAGAACAAAATATTGTGCTACTTATTTTTGTTTTTGTTTTTTTTTTTTTTTTGGAAGGGATGAGGCTGCAGAACTGACTTCAAAAGTGGATAGAGCTATTTTTGTAGCTACTGTATTTTATTTAACCCATATTTCTCTAATTTTTTTTTAAAGCATAAAATGCAACTTAGCGAACCCATCTGTCTTGAAAAAATGTTAAACATGCATTCTCAATAAATAGTTGTATGGAATTGGCAAAAGAGAAATGAAAAATCCCAGCTTTTAAACACTTGGTAGCCCTGCGGGAAACCATAGACTTATGTTCTCCCTTGGGCTTCTGTATGAGAGAAGGAAAAAAGCGTGAATGGGTCCTCGTCCTACATTTCAGCTTCCAAGGTAGCAGACCTTGGAGGTAGGCTGTAACTCGGAAACACTTGCATTTTTCTGGTATATGACCTTGAAGCCGTGAAAGTGGTTGGTAGCAACTTTGGAGGAGTGTTGGGAGGAGTCAGGTTTAGTAAGAAGGAAAAACAGCATTTGTATGGCAAAGCTTCCAAAACTAGAGAGTGGCAGCAGCTGCAACTCGTTCATGTTTACCTTCTGCTACAGTTGCTAAACAACTGCAGAGCTGCTCTTTAAAACACGTATTTATCTAGAACAGCAGGTAAGCAAGTTGTTTTGTGCGAGGCTGTAAATAGATTGTAATGCTGTGAATGTCAATGCACCATTTTATGGTAGAGCGAGTAAACACCAGAATCCTAGCATTCTTTTGTGTTGCTCTGTGTTCCTGCTGTCAGCTTTGTTGAATGTGGTACCATCGTTCCTCCTGCCCAGTCCTTGATAAAGTTGTGAGTCTGACCTTGGGATTCCATTTGGAGTCTTGTAAACGATGGCAGCTTTCATGTTACCTGTAGGAAATGCTTCCTGGAAATAAAAGAAGATGGACTGTGGGAGAGAGGAAGACACAGCTTAAAGATGGACACTTCTGTCTTGGGCCCAAGCTGGAGCTTTTTAGCTTCTTCTTTTTCTACCCAGTTGTGTGGGAAATGTATCTTTCTCAAGGCTCAGACCAAATAGCAGAAATGATGAAAGAGAAATTAAAGAACTGTTAGGAGTTTCTGCTTCAGCATTCCCCAGAAGTCCTTTTTTGTTGTTGCTGTGCTTAGTCCCGTTTAGGGTAGCTGACTTTGCTGTGTGTGTGTTTGCCTGCATGGAATTGCATTAGTTCCACTCTGTGGCAGGGTAAACGTTACAAATCTCATCATAGAGTATTAACCCACAGAGCTGCAAGTTTCTACGTATTTTTTTCTCACTCATGAAACACGCATTTTTTAAAAAAGATTTATTCGTTCATCTTTGTAAGATTAAATGTGGCAGCATTTTACTTGAATTCTCCCACATTCTATTTGAATGATAGAGATCCTCCCCTTTACTTATGTGCTTTGGTTTTTCAAGATTAAGAAATCGTATCTTTTACCTTAATTTACTATGGTGGGTTCAGTGTAAGTTGGCAAGACTGGTGCTTATCCACTCATGAATTGTGACATTGAGGCTACGTGATTAAGTAGAGAGAACTTGTAGTTCATGTGTGTGAATACAGTGGTGGTTGTCTGGATTATAAGACGCTGAAAGTACTTTTCAGAATTTTCATGTATTATCCTTTCATTTATTATCCATTTTTGGTTTTGGTTTGTAGTCCTGTTTTGTTGTTGGTGGGATTTTTGCTTGTGTTTTCTGTTTTAGCATTTAAACTTCTGGTTAGATCAGGTTTTCTATAAGATAAGTACCACAAAAAAGCTCTCTTAAGAGCAAAGTAAACATGCAGAATTTAAACCACGGAAACCAAAATATCTTGGGAACATTGAATACTATTATCTAATACTAACATGGTTATAGATGAAATTCTGTGTTGCAGTTGTGCTAGCAAATTATATTAGTACATTAAAAAAAGTGATTATACCACTTGTTCTGTAGATGACAGCTAGATGCAGAGGCAACGTGGCCTGCAGCCTCGGACAGCGTGGGTCACATAGCTCCCATGTCATCCCCTTCTCCAGTGTGGGGAAGGTTAGCGGGCTCTGTAGGGCGTGCAGCACGTGCAGGTCAAGGATTGCCTGCCTGTGCTGAACCTGATGACTGGGATGTAGCATTGGAGGAATATTTAAGGGATTTTGTAAGGAATTTTGAGCACTTCAGGGACTCCTGAACTAAAACAGGAATCAAAACAAGCAAATAATCTTCTTCTTTTGAATATTTTGATTAAAACCAGCATAGTAACACAGTTCCATGAAGAAATTAAGCCTGTGTGTAAGCAAGAGATTGACTCAGACTAGTCCCCCCACCAAGCCCCTGGTGATCAATTAACATTATTTAGTAATAGAAACAACAAACTTAGCAGGAAGCTTGTGTGAATAGGAGAGTTAAAGGGGTGACTAAGTTGTTATCCTGACTTTCTGGTTTATCACTGAGAAAGGTATCAGAAAATCTTGCGTTTTTCCATCAATTAATTATTATATATGTTGTTTTTTTTCTTACAGCTCTGATTATTAACAGGAAAATAACACTTCTGAGACAGAATGTGGCTTACCTTTTGCCTGAAAAGGTGAAATCTTTTCAAATAGAAATGGCTGATAAAGGTGGGAAGATCCTTCCAGGACAATTGTATATTGAAGTCGAGTATGACTATGAGTATGAGGCCAAGGACAAGAAAATTGTGATTAAGCAAGGGGAGAAATACATCTTAGTGAAAAAGACTAACGATGATTGGTGGCAAGTCAAAAGAGATGAAAATTCCAAACCCTTTTATGTGCCAGCACAGTATGTGAAGGAAATACCACGAAAAGCGCTGATGCCACCTGTGAAGCAGGCAAGCATGCTGCCAAATAACGCTTTGAAGTTGACACATGGATTACAGAGATCAACAGAAAATGTGAATAAGTCACCAGAGCTTTCTAGTTTTGGAAAATCTTCTCCAGTTCAAGTGTCTTGCTTAGTTCGAGATGCCAATCAAAATCTGGGACTGAACAATAGCCCCAGTCAAACTCTTGGTTTGAGTCTGGACCTTACCCAAAACAATGGAAAACTTAACAGTGAGTTGCAATCTCCCAAGGTTTCCAATCAGTATAGAACCGTCTCCATGGGTCACTTTCCATGTCCAGAGTTCCTGGAAATAGAGAAGACCAGCTTTTTGCATGAACAATCTTGTGATTCAGCAGGAGAAGGCTCAGAAAAAATTCAGCAGGATTCGGAGTCTGGAGATGAACTCAGTAGTAGCTCCACAGAACAAGTGCAGGTAAGCTAAAAAATGATCCCTGTAGATTTGTGTGTGTTTTTTTCTTTGTTTTCTTATTGCCATAATTGCTTGCTACTGTTTTGAGATTTATTTCTAATAAATTCAGATTGTTTAAGTAAAAATGTCTTATCTCAGCATGAACTGGTGATTGAAGTCTAAACAGTTGATGTGTATAGATATATTCCTCGCAGAAATACTTTGCTTTGGGGATTAATGCCAGTTATGTTATCCTGTGATTGAATGTTACAGAAACACTTTTGTTCTTTCTTTTTTAAGACTGTTTTGAGATGATGCTGAATTTGGGTTATATTTTCTTCCAGAGGGAGGGAGCCTACTGCAATAATTCCTCACTTCCTGGCTTGTTGAAACAATAGTGCTAGTTACTGTCAGCTTTTCTTAACTATGTGTATAGATTATGTAAGATCTGTAAATTGATGTATTAGCAGGGTTAATAGTTTTAAAATAGTACACTTAAGATTTATATGGAGTTTGGCATGATTATTTTATTTGTAGACTCTTGTTGTAATGAGTCAGCCTTGCCAATTCTGCTTCTCACAACTTTACTCTGGATTAAAACTCAAAACATGTGAGTTTGTTAATTAGTATGGAAGAATCTCAGGAATGATGTACGCCCACTTCAGGCTAAAACTGAGCATTGATGGCCTTTTTCCTTAGTAAAGTGGTTTCTCTCACTTTTGAATTTTTTTTTTTTTTTAAAGGCCTCCCCCACTCCCGACAGAAGATTAGCACTCTGATTTAGATAGGTCACTTCTGGTACTGGTAACCAAGTTAATTAGTCAGTTGTAATCCAGGCTTGTTCTTGAACCAATGATGCATGTGTACATATATGTAATTAATGTATGTGTGTGTATAAATAAATCCCCCCCTCCCCATCTTTCTGTACGGAGACGTTAAATTATTTTAAAATTCTAAGGGTAAAAGCTCCCTAGTCTTGAACTTGCTTACTCTGTAATGTGAAGCTGTTGTTGCTTGGGTACGAACTGATCGTTATAGTAAATCCCACTTGCCAGCATACATTAAGAGACCAAAGGAACTCGAGTTTGGTATTCAAATAAAAGTTGATGCAAACTTTAGAAATAAAAGTCTTACCGTGGAGAACTGTGAATCAGTACTTTGCTAATAAGACACAATTAAGACAAAGCTGCTTAGTTAATGAGTAGAGTGTGGGAAGATTTTAAAGATACAAGATGGATTGGGTGATTTATGTAGTCTTGAACTGTATGAGCTCATATATATATTTATTGAAATATTCATTCTGAGTTGTTTTTCAATATTCCACTCAACTCTTGGCCTCATTCTTGAAATTGAGAGTTTCTCTAGTTATGGGACTTCATACGTCTAATATTTGTATCATTTATGACAATTTTATTTTAACTCCCCCCTCCCTCCAATAACAGGGAATACATAGAATTACTGAATTTGATTTTTCTTTTTTTTAGTAATTTCTCACTTACGCAATGTGGAGATCAGTTTTCTTGCACTTTCTTTACAGCAGTGTCTTAGCTCACTACAGTTCATATGAACCACTTAGAACTTGGAGGGATAAAATGATTATTAGATATTTATTCTAGAAGCATGTGTAGTAGTCTGTCTACTGCCGTAGTAATCGATTGCCAAACAAATTATGAAAAAACTAAGCAATGATTAGAAAGTATATCCTACTTTAAATAATTTACCACACTAAAGTTTATATTCTGTGTTAAGAAAGTTCTTTCTGTGGCATTGACTAGAGTTTGATGCGTCTGCTTCCTCTAAGTAGATGAAATTAATGTTACGTGAATGTTTATCAAGCAGTAAGAAATACATGGCCTGCTGCTCAGTTTCCACTGAACTTTGTGACTGTTGATGCAGTGACACTTACTCTTTCACCTTTCTCCCCCCTCCCACCCTCACAAATATACTTGACTCAATGCTTCAACCAATTTATAAGTTTGGATTTGAGTGGGGTGCCTGTGCACGTATCTGTAGTCTGCACTAGGTTATGGAAGGTCTGAAGATGGGAGTTTTCACGATGCTTAAAAATAACAAATCCTAAGAACGCTGTGTTTCGCCTGTGGAAAAAGCACGGCATTTTCTGACTGATGTTACGGAAGAACTTGCGATTATCGCGGCCTTGCGTGACAAGAATGCGGATGCTCACTGTGCCTTGCAGTTGTCTTTATTTTAAAACTGTGAAGTAACTTAATCTCATCGTGCGGGATCACAGGCTCTTTAAATACAATGAAAATGTTTGACATTAAGTAGCCGTAGGGATTAAAGCAGTAGTAGCACTGATGTCACCGTTAGCTCAGTCTAGATATTCAGAGTGCCAGCCTTCTCACTGGAACAGCCTCGCGTTCTTTTAAAATTCTTTCAATAATGAGCATTGTTTAGTAGAAATCAGCTGTGCAGAAATTAATGGCTCAGAAAGCTGTTTTTATTGCTCTTGGTCTGTAGCGAGAACATCAAGTTCCCGGCTTTCACTCACAAACAGGATTTCACTTGACAAGACTGATGGTGGTTCTGCTGCTGTGGAGTTCAGTTTTATGCAGTCTGCATTATAATAAACTCCAAGTCATAGGTGTTTTCTCTTAATTTGTAAGATTAGAAGCTAGAATGACCTCAGTAATAATACCTTTGTGTAGGTGATGTTTTTGGAGGGGTTGAGGTGATAGTATTCAGCCCTAGCCCAACCTTCAGTGTCTTTTCAGTATCCTGCGTACAAATACATGCGAGGCAGAGGAATGCTTCTCTTGCAAGATTCTTCTAAGAGGTGGTTACATTATGCTCTGAAGATTATCCTCCTCCTCTGTTCCAGTAATGAAGTGCAGGTTCTGCAGTACAGTGTCGAGCTCATAGGCTTGCTGGCTGTGGAAATACTGGCAGATCTAGAGTCTCCAAGTACTGCACAAAGGAAGGATTTTTTAGCAGCCGAAATATTGTATGAAAGGATTGAGAGGTGACAGGTGAGCAGAAGAATTTGCTAATGAAGATGTAAACAAATGGTCTGGTCAAGAGAAAGATGAGGACTGGGTAATGAATATTCTTGACATTTTATGCAAAGAAATTCCAACTATTGGGTGCAACTCTGGTGCATAAGGCATTGTAAGAATCAGATGTTAGTTTATGGACTTCAACTGTGGGAAGGCTGGAGGTAATAAGAGGAAGTAGGGCTTGAGAGGAAACAAGCTCCAGTTTAAGTTGATTCTCTGCTGGAGATGGTAACTGCATGTAGAATTGGAATTGAATGAAATGGTTCAGGAGTACACAGTTGGGCTAAGAGTCACTGACATGGTGGTGGCGCTTGAAGCCATGAGAATCAACGAAATCCAGTATTCAGTAAGATTTTAGGACAATGGTGTCAGGTGTGATGCTCCTCAGAGGCCAGGGATGGGGGGAAAAAGGAAAATGTTGAAAGAGGAAAATTTGGTAGCAGAAGATGGATAATACTTGAAAGAAGCAGATGGGAGGTCCCAGCAACATGCAGTAGAGCCCTGAGTAATTGTTCTGAAGAAAAAGGTTTACATGCTTAGGCATGCCTAAATGGGAAGGAAAAGTTGAAGCCAAAGTGGAAGACAGTAAAAATGATCTCAAAGAGGCCTTGGGCAATATTTGCGGTAAAATCTAACAAGTTTTGAGAGAGAAGGCCTGCAGATGAGGAAAGAGTTGGGTAAGTTCGGAGATCATGTCAAGAATGGTTGGGTGTTATCTTTGAGGATTATACTTTGGAATAAAATCCTTACAGACAGAAATTAAAAATCTGCTTTCAGCAATGCTAATGCATAACACATATGAAATGACTTTGTTTCTGATGAGCGTTACTTCTGTCATGGAGAAATAGAATAAAATACATGCTCTGTCTTAATCTTACTTTTTATGCTTATTAACAGTTACTTTTAGTAGCAGGCTGGTTTTAATCATTATATATATGGACAGTGACCTATTTGCAAAGTTTGTTGTGTCTTTCATCCTCTTTAGCAATTGACTGTTGCATAAACTGAAGCACTAAAGGGGATTATCACTAGGATGGCTGTTTTGCTTTGATTAATTCTAAGTAGTAAAGATCTTGCAGAGAGGTCTTTCTGTTTTACCTCTGCGTTTTCTGTGGGACTGCTGTAACTTTTTTTTTAATTGAGAAATTTTTTTTTTGTTTCTGTAGAATGTGAGAGTGTGTCTTCTGGAGATCTTAGCTTTCTTGACTTTGTCAGTTAGTTGGAAGACTGGTGGCAAATCATTAGTGTTAGACTGCCTTGTTGGTCAAACATTAAATCTCTAAATAAATGGCTGTTACTGGTTTTGTGGGGCTCAGAATTAATTTGCTTATGAGAAATTTTACACTATTTTTTCATTTCATTCATTTGCCCAAGGAATAATTAATTTGGCAGTAAGAAGGCAGCACACCATATACGAGGGTTTTTTTTAATGAAACTGAGCATGTTGCAGATTCATGGTGGCACATATAATGTGATACTTTGAATTGTGTTTTAAGTACTAACTTTTTAATCTCTTAACTCCTTGAAATCAGCATTTGTTATTCTAATGATGTTAAATGCTGAAATATGCCCATTATAATGAGGTGAAGAATAACTTTCAGTGACAAGGAAGTAAAAACTATCATTTAGAAAATTTTGTAAAATATTAAATCTTTTTTTTTGTAATTCCAGTAACTGCTGCTAGAACTTTGTAAACAGCTTGAAATGTTTTCTAAGTTACATCAATGTTGTCTGTCCAGAACCTTTAAGGAATACTTTTCCTGACTTTTTTGTTTTTCCCGCTACCTAGTGACAACAGATCTTGGATAGTTTAACTTTACAGTGGTGCTGTTTGTGATCAGCTCTGTTTCAGTATTTTTAATTTGTAAGTCTGCTAGCAGACAGTCATCCCACTCAGCCCGAGTGAGTAATTTCGGATTTAGGTGCCCTAGAGTGAGAAGGCACAGTGTCCCACTGACGCTGCCTACAGCCCGTATGCTCCTCTGAACTTCCCTGCTGCAAATCGGCTTAGCCTTCAAAAAACCCCCAAAACCCGCCCTAAACAAACCCACAACTATCATCTATGTGAGGCAATTCTTGGAAAATCATAACCTGGGAGACAAGCTGGTTTTAATTGACTGACTTGTTCTAATACTGGTGTCTGAATGCTCAGCTGAGTAAGCTACAGATCGGCTTGGTACATGTAGTTCCCTGTTGTGCTTTCAGAACTGAAACAAGTCTAGTGCGCTGTTAAAATTCTGCAAGCGCTAACACAGTGTTCTGACTTTTCGCCCCTCTTTACCTTAATTCCATGCAGAAAACGATAAAGCGGAACTTCCAAAGCATCAGTTTACATTAATAAACCTGTGTCTTTCATCCTGGTAGAACTACTTACTAGGTCAAATGAAGCTCAAGCTGCAGTGCTTAACGGTCATAATACAGAATTGATTTTTCTTTTCTTTATCTAGAAAAGCGTAACTTCTAGTGTGCGATACGCGATTTGGTGCCTGTTGTCCCACCTCCCTTTTCTTTTGAAGTAGTGCAAAATATCACCCGCGGCAGGGCTGACGCCAGAATCTTCATGGATGCTGGAGTAAAGGCTTGAACAGAAAAGTGGCCCTAGGAGAAGGAATGGGTGTTTTGTCTGGCTGCTGCCTAAACTGAAAGCAGCTGGAGATACCGGGGACTTGCTTGTTCTCCCTTGGCAGTGCTTCTGTCGGTTTTAAGTCGGGAACCTCCAGACATAGAACAACCTTAAATTGCTTTGTAATAAACAAAAAAACATTGGATCGTATCTTGTTCTTGCACATAACTCTGAGTATAAACAACTGCATTTGGTATGTCTTCACCCAGTTACTATTTAGGCAGTTGATAATTGTTGCAGTGCTTGTCTATGGAATAAATGTGCTGTTATTTTGTAGAATTCTAAAGAAAGTATCATTTGTTTCACAGCAGTGTGACAAAAGGGTAGGGAACGTATGACTCGGTAGAATGAAATGCAGAACACTTTTCTTTTTTTCCGCAGCTCTCTCTGGAATAGTAGACATTTGTGCTTGAAAAAAGGAGAGTAAAATCTATGTGTACCTAGTATCCAAACAGCTGATGTTTCTCTGACGTGCCTTGCCTGATTGTTTGATTTAAAAATGATAGAACGAAATTGGTTTTGCCTTTACGTGGAGTTTGTTCTAATGCTAAAGGACAATATTTTTTGACAAAAATATCTTTCAGAGTAGTAAGAATTGAAGACTTTCAAAAGGTTTTTGTGATGGTGAGTAACTGGGCAATGTAGTGTTAGATTACATTTATCAGTTTTGAATTTAGTGTATCTTAGTATGGTTTCTGAGCTGGTTCTTGGGAGAGACAGTAACTTTTTAGTAGATTGTTTTATGAGAATGCTAGGTTAATGCAGAGAAGCAATCCAACAAGCATAGAAATTGTCAGTAGTAAGAAACAGAGCAAAGCAAAAATGCAGAACTCTAATTCCATGGTATTTCTATATTTTAAATAGCGTGCAGTTGCCAGCCTCTCTCATCTTGAAAAGGAGATAATAGTGCTGAAAATAGCATAGAAGAGGTGAAAAGTATGAGCAGAGACATGGAATAATTCCTGCGTGAAGGCTTTGCAAAAACCTTATGTGCTAGTGGGTGCACATTTAGCACTGCATACAGAAGAGGACTGTTTTTGTACAGTTGATATTGTAATTATTGATGCTGAAATAGCTGAGAGATTGATTGGTAAGTAAAGCAACCTTAATTTTGTAGGTTTTTTCCCCCTCTTTCAATAGTTTTTATCTGCTCGTCCTGTCTTTTTTCTTTTGTAAATTCTTCTGATAGAGACTTAGAGCTTGTGTACAGTGATGCTCTGAAGACTGGCATAGGTGTTTGAAGTCTATATTTCAATTAATTCTAGTTCTCAGCCTGATAAAACAGTTTTCTAAATGAAAGCTGAGAAACTGTCTGAATTGAGCTTATTGCTTATGTTGCATTTTGATGTTACATTATCTGGCTTCAACTTCTGTTGTAATCAAATTTGTGATTAGAACTTGCTGGCTCCTATCTTAAATCTGAAATTACATATTTTGTTTTGAATTTAATTAACAATTTTAATAGTTCCCTTTTTTTAATGGTTTGCCTGGGGCGTCTGGATGATCTTTGGATCATCCAGTGAAATTAAGTAGCTTCCCTGCGTTTTGTTTAAACGCAGAGCTGAAGAGCAGGGGGTTTATGTGTGCTTTCTGGTGGTGTGTCTAGCAGTTGCTATCTTTTTCTTGCTTTCATGGATTATAGCTCAGTTGAATCACTTTGCTCCAGTCACCACCTGGCTTTACAAATATTTATTGCCAGTACAGCACTGAAACGGAGTGGTGCTCCATCCTGGTGATCAAGTATGTCAATAGCCCATACGTGCTCCTCTGTTGCCACTTGAATAGTCATAAATAGCCTAGTGCGAGGTCTGCAAATCTGCTGGATTGGAGGACACGTTTTCCTTTTTAGTGTCATTGTTGAGATGCAACGAACGTGCTAATGTAAAGAAATACGATAAAAAATGTCTGATAAAACCAAAAATATTGTTAACAGACTTTCTGGACTCTCAACTGGTTGTTCAACATATCTAATAGTGTTGTATACACATTTATTTTGTAAACAGCTTGATAGATTGCCAGGGTATTGTTTAGAAATGAATCATGCCACAACAGAAACTTTTATACCGTGTTGTTTGTTCTTTAAGTATTTAGAAGAAGCTTTATCCTGTGGTAGAGTGTTGTAACACTCAATAGGAGGTTCTTGAGCAACTTTGATTTGACTGCTTTTCCTGTTAAAATTGACTAAAGGTGCTTTCCCCGCCCTGCCGATGATGTGTCAATGTGCTTGGCACTATCAGTATCAATTCCTGGTTATC
>VZSC01000955.1:346516-395824 GCA_013398225.1 Steatornis caripensis | reverse complement strand
GTTTTCCTTTTTAGTGTCATTGTTGAGATGCAACGAACGTGCTAATGTAAAGAAATACGATAAAAAATGTCTGATAAAACCAAAAATATTGTTAACAGACTTTCTGGACTCTCAACTGGTTGTTCAACATATCTAATAGTGTTGTATACACATTTATTTTGTAAACAGCTTGATAGATTGCCAGGGTATTGTTTAGAAATGAATCATGCCACAACAGAAACTTTTATACCGTGTTGTTTGTTCTTTAAGTATTTAGAAGAAGCTTTATCCTGTGGTAGAGTGTTGTAACACTCAATAGGAGGTTCTTGAGCAACTTTGATTTGACTGCTTTTCCTGTTAAAATTGACTAAAGGTGCTTTCCCCGCCCCGCCGATGATGTGTCAATGTGCTTGGCACTATCAGTATCAATTCCTGGTTATCTGCATCCAATTCAAAAAACTAATAGACGGCTGTCAAGCATAACTGCGTTGTGCTTTAGGCACAGGGGACTGTATGTGTATGTGTGCATGCATATACATAGCTATATAATTATATATATAAAGATGTAAGTTTCTTGATATGCTTTAATCTTCATTTGCATCTCATGTAGTGCAACTACCAGCTTCAAACTCCTTCACAAAAACTTTGTGAGAGGTACTCATCAGTATTGTCCTTTTTTTAATCCTCCAAATAAGTCCATTTGTCCTGGCTGTGACTTTGTCCTTATCCTCCCTCCCACGTGCTGCACTCTAACTTTTAATGGCACCTTCATGCTGCCCTGAGGCCCTGTACTTTTCATACCATAAACTGTGTTACTCCTCAGTGCTGACGCCTATAAGCTGTGCCAGGGGACCTCATTGCTTCCTCCCAGGCACGCCTGCAACGGCCGGGCTCTGGCTGCTGTGCTTTATGCACGGAGCTGGAGCCTGAGCTCCCCGGAGAAGCAGCAGTGTGGCCCTGCCAGTGGCCCAGCTGTCGCACAGCATTGTGGTTTGGACCCTTTGCTTGTCGCTTGTTCACTCGCTGAGCTCTGCCACTTGCCTTGTGCCCACAGCAGATCCTAGTCAGTCGTCTGCCGCAGCCTTCACAGTAACAAGCTGCAGCCTTCAGCCTTATGTGCTTTCCTTCCTCTTGCCTTTGCCAACCTGAAGGGTTGTGTTCTTCATGTGACTGCCCGTGAAGAGAGGACATTTAGGGTGAGGGAAGTAAAACTGTAGAGAGATGTGTTTTTTGCTATTCTTCCATGCTCTTCTCACGAGGAGAGCACTTGTTCCTGTGGCACGTTGTGTGGGCTGTGATGCACCAACGTGTAATTTTTCCTTTAAGTTTGTTTACTTTTCAGTTTTATACATACAGTTCTATGTATAAAACTGTTTCATTCCATTTTGATTTTTGCTAGTTCATAAGTTGCTATTGTAACCATCAGTAGAGCAAAACTTGGATATGTCCTTGTGCTTTTTTTTTTTCTTTTACGGAGAACCAGAACAACCCAAATCCCAAGTGCTTTGTTAAAATCTAGCTCTGAAATATTTTATTCTTCTTTTGTTGCTTTGTAAAGCTCTAAAGCCTCAGCAGGTTTTGCACAGACTTAGGGTGTGATGATACCCCATACAGGTTAGAGTGCTTTTGAGCTGCTGTTTATTAAGAGAAGTAAAGAGAACGTTGTGGGGTAAGATGATGTTACACTGACAGTGTCTTTCTTTGCAGTTGATTTTCTGAGGAAAGTTTTTAACTGTAGCTTGAAGGACTGTGTTTAAATATTGCATCCATAGGTGGTCTCAGGAGTTCTGTATGCTTATCCTGCTCTCAATTCATCTTCCCCCAGTGCTTCCTTACTGTCTGTCCAGAAACTGCTGCTTTGCTTCACCGTGTATTGTGTTAAACTGTGATTTGAGCACTGAGGGCCAGGCTTCTGTGTTGTCCTTGGTATGATTGAATCTGGGCTTGAGTGCAGCCTCCGAATTGTTGTAAAGTAAATAAAATTCCACAAATACTAAATCTTTTAATATCTTCTTAACTGTCATCTGAAAAAAATGCTGTTTTAATTTATAATTTTATTGAAGTAAAGTGGTAGTTGCACATACTTTATTGTAACATCTGTTTTAATGTTGAAACAAAATGGAGTGGCAAAAGTACACTTATTTACTCTGGATACTAAATTGCAGAAATAGCTGTACTTAAAAATGAAAGAAATTCTTGCTAGTGTAAGGAAAATAAAGGGGAAGAAAGAGCGCAGAAATGCATGGCTGAGTGTTTCATGCTTTCTGCACTGAAACTGGGTGCCAACAAACTGTAGAGAGAAACAGACTTAGAAATACAGCCAAGGGACAAATATGTCTATTTTTAGTTGTAGGGGGGGGAAAAATACAACCTGGTTGAGATTCCCATGAGAATTTTATTACTCTGCTTAGTTCTGCTGTATGCAGTTATGTATAGCCTATTGCTGAGTATTTCTGGGATTCTGAGACAGTGTTTAACAGTACAATTGTGTACTTGCCTTCAGCATTTAAAAAAAACCCTCAGAAGTGATTTAAAAAAATACCTGTCCATCTTCGTGAAGTTAGGCATGGTGGGTTGGATGTATTTCTAAAAATATTCATACTACTATTCAGTACACTTCCGCAAAACAGAATCATGGTGTTAAAATTAGAGTGATTGTAGCTGATTCTAACTCAGTTAATAGTTGATAATTAAAAAATATCTTAGAAGCGCCATGGCATAATTACTTACAGGCTTTTTTGTGTGGTCTTGAACACCTACTAAAGGAAATATTCCTACTTTGCTCAAATTTTGAAATAACTCTTATATAAATATGCCAACTACTAACACTTTGTTCATCCTATTATGTCTTCTAAGGCAGAATTTTAAACTGAAGTCTTGACTGAAACTGTATGTATGTCTTGTCTGGCATGAGACTTGGCTTCATCTTTATCCTTCAATACCAGGAAAAAAAAATGTTATGCATGATGTAATAGTAATGTTCTTTAAGTCATTAAAATACATGAGTCCGAGGGGGTTCGAGCAGCCCTAACAAAACTTCAAAGTTTTGGTTGTGTACTGGAGCACAGTATTTTGTGGAGGTAGCATTTTCTGAATTTAGAAGGACTTGCGACATTTCGTCTTGATTTCATCTCTCTCTCCTCTCGAATATAAATGATGGATGCTAACATATGTGGGATTTTTATGGTTTATTTGGAAACTAACATGCAAACTAAACAGTTGAGTAGGTATGTATACTGGAGGTGACAATACATGAACAGGCAGCTTCTGATCCTGTTAAGAGCCCAACTTGTAATGGGAATTTAATTTTAAAATGCTTTTCTAGTGGAGCTGTGAACTGTATTTCTGTAAGTGCCAAAATCAGAAGTATTTTTGCTGGTGAGAGGGGTTTTAAGCACAAAACACATCTAAAGTATTGGAAAAACAAAAAATGTATTCATTTTAATGCCAAACATTTTTTTCCCTATTTTGCCTTTTGTCTTAAGGTTTGTTTGCTTCAGGCAGGCTGGTGAATGTCCCATTCCAAGGTACTGGGAAGGACTGTAAGGACATCAAAGAAATCCTAAATTACCAAAGACTCCTTTGAAAATTAAATTGCAGTCTCTGCTATAAGTTGTTATACAGTGACTTTGTCTTGCACCTTGTACAAAGTCTTGCAGTCTGTCATGGAACCCACTAATTATATTCAGCGTTACACAGTAATCGTGTGAGAGAATACTGGATCTGAATGCAGATTTAGGAAAGAGTAATTCAGTACAGACTGGTGGTTTTTCAAGACAGGAAAGTCTAATCTGTTCACTGTTGTTTGAAACCTGCCAAGTGAAAATGAGTTTTGATGTTAAAAAGATTACTTGTCAGTTGAAATTATGTTTACGTATATGAAAGATGATGAATAGTGTGTGAAAATGGCTTTTGTATTATCTGTAAGCTTCAGTGACGCTTGAGGGAAGGTTTATGTGGAGAGAGAGAAGCCTATGCAAACAAGCTATCACAAACATCAGAAACTTCTTGTTCCAAATCCTTTTCAAGTTGGGGAATCTTTTAATATTAATTTATTATGCTAAGCATCTCAATAAAGGCATGCCTCATGATAAGAGTGACTTTTAAAAGATTGTTATTTGTAATTTCTTGCTGCTACTGGATCCATTTTGTTACGATGTGCCAGTATGGCCAAAAGCTCTGTACTGCCTTAGTAAAAGGTGGCATAAAACTTCAATTTCTGCTCAATATAGATGATTCTATATGCTGAAATGTAAAGTGTGTGCATGCATTCTTAGCAGAGTTCAGCAGTTTAAGATCTTCCTGTAACTCCTGTCCTGCGTTGCTCTTGAGAGGAATGGTGGCTGCAAGGCTCATGGTACTTTAAGGCTTCATTGCAGGTTTTGTTATGGTGGTTGCTGTACTGTCGCTGTGCCAGATTGTTTGCCCATCCTCTAATCCCCCATTTCAATGGCAATCTAAAAAGCACAGCTATTAATACTTCCAGTAAGTGTGCCTTAGACGATACAGCAAACCACCCTATGTTCTCAATTGCTGCTATTGTGAAGATGAAAAAAGCATGTGGTGTAGTGTTTAGCCTGAAGCCGATTCAGGTATTTAAAGTTTCCCAATAAGCTTTGTAGTTTTAATATAACTGTTGTACTAGATATGACTGAACAGCAAAGTCTTAACAATCACCAAGCAGAATAAGCTCTATTTATTGACAGCAGCGTTGCAGAAAGCTCTCTGGGCAGCTGGCTGGTCAGCTTGCCGCACCATTACTGTACAGACCCTCCTGGGACATGGAACCCGGAGCTCCTGCAATGCCTGTGGTTGCCTGTGATTCATCTTTTTAGAGAAGCTCAGTGGAAAGAAATGTCTCTAGAAAACGTCATAGAAATCAATGGCAAAGTATTATTGTGAAAACTTCTATACAGTGAGTTTAAATACACTGACAACCTTGTTTTTTCTGTCTGCTTTATTCATGGCAAATTACTGTTTTTCCAGAAATAGTAAGGCTTTAAATGTTAGTTGTGATACTCTGCTTTTGCTAAATCATCAGGTAAATGCAACAGACATCTAAAGGTGCATCATTTACTGATGACCACGGCAAAAAAATAACATGCCCTTTACCCTAGTATATGTTTTTCTTGGAGACTCCTGGAAAGTTGAGCTTCCATTCAACCTATGTTTCCTGCAGCTGAACAGCTGCTTTCCGTCAGCTTTCAGGAACAGCTTTGTGTGCTGAGCTTTGCTGTTTAGCGTAGAGATTTTTAATGCATACATATCCTTAAAAGCTTTTTTTTTTTCCAGTAGCTTAGCGGATAGTGCTGCAATACTTTATTATACTTGTAGTTTCAATGAGAATGTTCTCTAAAGGCTGGTGGCTCCAGCTGATCCGCTGAGCACGGAATTATAATTCAGCAGCATGGGGGAGGGCGCAGCGGCAGGGCACCGCTTACTGCGTGCTGCTTAATCAGCATGAAACTATTAGCAAATTCTTGCCATCTCAGCTGTAATGCACTGCTAATAGGTTTGTTTTATTGCATAGGATAGTCAAAAAAGGCTGGAATGTTTTAGTAATTTTAAGTAGCGTTAACATTCCACTTAATGAAGTTTGACAGCATTTTCTAAACTCCCTCACACTATATAACAAGAGTTCCGTAAATGTGTTCCTCTGTACTAAGTGCTGGTAACTTATTTGTGTATTTTCCTAATGAAAGCTTTTCTTACATGAAAGCTTTTGACATAATTTTAAATTCTAATGTGTTATATAAAATAGATATTTTTGTTGCCAGGACTCTCCAATTAGTCCATTTTAACATACTCTCTTAATTTTGTCAGTTTCGTATTTGCCAGAAGTCTTTGTAAATCTTACTTCAGTCAAAAAAAGTCCCCAGACTTTTGTGATTTATTTTTTTTTTAGTTGCCCCTTATCTCCAGTATTTTAGGACATGTTCCGTAATATGGGGTGCACAGTGCATGGGGGGTTAGTGTGGTTCCTGGATGCTGTCAGCAGTGAGTTTCAGAGAGGGTTAGTGCCAGATACCTGATCTTTTTCCTCTCTAAAGCAAAAGGCAGAGGCCGTATTAATTTTTATTTCTTTTTATAGCAGTTTAATAACTTCTTCATTTCACTGATAAATTGGAACCGGTCTCTGGTATCTAGGGATTGGGACAATTGTAATTTTTAATGGTGTTGCATGGCAGAAAGCCAATTCAGTTATGTCAGTTCATTTTACTACTTCTTTTAATAATTTGTGAATTTGTCTTATAATCATGGGAGAAGTGGGAAGGGTCACTGTGTTTCCCCGCTTTCCGCTTCGGTGCTGGTCAGGCTGCATGGGTGGTCGGCGTGTGGGCAGGGACATGGTGAAGAAGGCAGCAGGTTCCCGTTTTTATTGCAGGGTCTGGTTCACTTCCAGCTGCGTTCACTCATTTCTGTCTTCCATCTGAGAGTCTTATCTCACTCCTGGAGCCAGACTTTGAGAGAGGTTTTTACAGTCTTAATCCAGCAGCACTGCTCATGGTCAGAATGGCTCTAGTTTGAATGTAGTACCACATGTGGGAGGACCAGACGCCATCTTTATGATCAGCACAGCTTTAGCAGACCCTGTCCGATTGATCTAACTGTGACTGCAGGCCTCTGGAGATGGAGCCTTTATGTGGAATAACTAAATACTTGATTTCCCTCCCCCATTATTTCTGGCAGGCTGTACCTCTTTTGTTTTAGCTCTTCATAAAAGGTCTTTCATCCTACCAGAACTTTGTTTGAGAAGGACCCGCAAACAAGCGGGAGGATTTCTGTTAAACATTTAACTACGATTATTTGTTGATACTTGTCTGAAGGAATGAAATCAGCATAGAAAGCTGGCATAAGATTTTTTTTTTAGCAATTTTGACTTTGTGTATTGTTACTTAGACAGTTGGCTTTCATAGCAAATACAGCATTTTATGTTGAACAGATAGTTCCAAGCCTTTAAGTGAGAAATTTCAGCTTAGGATGTCAAGTGTTAGCAGGCTATTTTTTTTTTCCTTTTGAGTTATCAAAGAACTCAGAGACAGTTGGGGATAATTATGTTGACTTCATCGTCTGATTTATAACTTTTTCTACAACTTTAGGTAAGTGAAATAGAGGAAATATTTCTGTTGACCATGTTAATTACCGGTCCAATCTGTAATTATCAGTCCAATCTATACATGTCTTCACCTCAATATATCCTCCCAAAATGGCTGCCTCAAAAAAATAAATATCCTGAGCTATGTTATGGGGAACTTAGCTGACATGCTGTGCTTCGTTTCAGTTTTCATGCAAGCGTACAGTTGGAAGTACTAAAGTGGAGCTGCTTCCTATTAAGTAGATCTGAGGAGTCAGAAAATAAAATGAGTATTTTAATTTGATTACTGAAAACTTGTTGAGATGCTAATTTTTGAAGCACCTAGTTTCTTCTTTTAAATTGGGTAGCTTGAGCACTAAATCCATATGGCTGCCTATTCAACAGTAGTCATGCTAGCCTGGCAGTGGGAATTCAGTGTTTTATTTATTTATTTGTAATAATTTTTAGTTGAATGTTAAGATTTATTTATATTCTTAACTTGAATTGCTCAATAGCTCATGTAGGACATGAGACCATTAGAACCTGTTCTGACACCTCTTTTGTAATGCATACCAGCGAACATCATACAGCGATTTTTCTGTGTGAAACCTGTGACTATTATGTTTAAGGAGGATTGTTGGAAGTGGTGAGATACTCAGATTTAGTTTTGGCTTGTGAGGGTGGATGGCTGTGACGAGCTTCTGGGGATAGGCTTAGTCTGTTGTTGAGGAACCCGTTTGTTACTATTCTTTGAAAATATTCTGGCATACACTTTTTTTTAAAAGCAAGTTTCTAGACGATGTGACGCTGCCTTAGCCCCTTCACCAATTCTTTTGTGTAAGATATGATAGATGCGCTATAGGCTGTATGCGGTGATGCTGTTTCGTGTATCTTTTTCAGTTACTGTAGCATACAATCCACAGAACTTTCTTTTATCTTAATCACCACAGTGAAATTATATTTAAACTGCAAAAAATACAACTAACTGCTTCTGAACAGCTACATACTGATGTTTAGATTGCACTGCAGTTACTCAGAAGCTTAAAAAAGCCAAGCAAAACCCCCAAACCCCAGTTCACGTAGTTTGCAAGATGTCTATTTTGTATTACAAAATGCAACTTGTTTCATCATTTGCTTATTTGCAACTTCTCAGGGAAGGCAAGTGACTCGAAGTTTCCTGCCAGTGCTGCAGCTGTGAAAGCCAACTGAGGGAAATGGCCACAGATGTCAGTAAAACTGCTCATCATTAAGCATGCGGAGCTTGCCATCTAACTCATAACGTTTTGGGGTTTTTTTGCAAATTGTTTTTTTGCAAAAGCACAAGTATTTCTGGTTGTGTGGCATGTTTCAGGATATTGCATTGGCTGACTTAAGTTCTGTGCTGGAAAGCTTTTTTAATATAGAGATAATTTCACTGCCTTTGTGATTGTCTCTAAACGCAGAGGTAGGTTTGTCGATTGTTGAACTTACCTGCTCTGAAAAATCTACGTATTAATCCCACAAAGTATAGTGTTGTGTATATTTTCCTGTCTGGTTTGTCTTGAGTCTTACTAATTTTTCGAGTTAACCACCTCAGTGAACAGGACAGGACCCACCGTGGGGTTCACGTGACTGAGTGAATGGGGGCATGTCCTTGTTTTTCTGGAAATCTGAGAAGCTTGATTCTCCAAAACTCATCTCTCTGATCTGTGGAAATGTCTGAAATTGGAAACATGACTAGATTCCGTGGCCATTCACTTGCCATTCCATCTCATTTGATGGCAGCTGTGGCAAAACTATACCTTTTCTTTCTGATTCCGTAAGGTAATATACTGGATGCGGAGTGGTGGAAGACCTTCAGCATTGCCAGTCAGTGAATGCCTCACTGGTAAGTGGGCAACTCATACCGTAGTCTGTGCAACAGCCGAGTTCCCTAGATATGTTTTGCAGTTACCTTGGTTTACCCATTGCCTGAGATAAGCGCTAGTCGTTCTGTCTATCATCAGGTTTTATCTTGTAGGTGCATCAGCCATCAGTACGATACGCGTTTTCCTGTGGTTGGAAGGACTCGGGTGGCTGTGAGGAAAATGTTTTGTTTTATATTGCATATATAAAGTATTGTGTCTGTGATATTTTATGTTAAAATAGTTTTTCTCAAAATACTAACAAAACCACTTTCTTCAGAGATCAGTTTTTTCACTCCAAGTGGAGGACTTAAACCAGTGAGCGAAACTGTATTTCTCTCTTCATTCTTCCCATTTATACTACTAGTGTGTACTGTACTCTGAGGTGACCGGAAGAGCTGTCCTTATTCAGCTTAAAAATCTGTATTATTGTCTGTCTGAGCTACCTGGGATACTTCTTTCTTCCTTTGGCATAAAGCCTCTTCTACTTCAGGTATGTTCTTTAATTCTCTGATCACTATGGTACTATATTGCTCGTTCTTACAGGCTGTTGATTTCTCGTGCGAAAAAATAGGGGCTTAGCTCAACATTTCAGTTGTGCGTACTTGTACAATAAAACAGCTCCTTACTGTACATTTTCAGTAGCTTGCTCCATTTGTTTCTAACTTCAAATGTGGATGTGCTGCCTTTCAGGATGAGGGTTATGAATGCGTAAAGCTATGCAAAACCTTGTGAGAGTAATAAAGATAGAGAACAACCCTGATGTGGTTCTTTCTCACTACATAGGGGCAGAAGCAAGAATACCAAAAATGCTTTGAAAGTTGTTGACTAAACTGCACTTAAACCTTCCAGGAAAGTTCCCTGTCTTTGTTATAAGGCTGTTGCAAGATTTCATTCCTTGTACTTTACTTCTCTCCATAAATAAGCAGGTCTTTTTTTTTTTTTTTTTTAATTTAGCCAGGTTTTTTTTTTCCCCTGCCCCTGGCAGACATAGACAGCTCTCTACTTACTATTGTCTCTAACTGATTTCATTTTACATGTTTGAAGGTAATTCCTTCTCCCAGTCACCTCTGGGGTTTAATGATGCAGCTAAACCTCCCTGAAAGCTAACAGGTTCTGAAAGAGAAGGTCCTGCTTTCCTGTCTCCTTGGTCAGTCTGACACTTCAAAGGCATCTCTGACTGACCTTGCAGGAACCTGCAAACACCTAAAGGGTCTAAATATGTTTGGGTTTTGTTTGGTTTTCGTTTTTAAAGTCTCAATGGGGTTAATTTACTGCCATTCCTGTTTCTTCCGTCAGCTTGCTTCAGGGTCACATCAGCATCACTGGGGCAGAGTCGTTCCTTTTGGTAGCGGGTGGCCAATAGGCCAGCTAAGCTATATCGTAAAGCTGTATCAGTATTTTTTTATTTTCTGAAATAAATAAATTTGTGTTTTTTCTTGTTTTCTAAACATTGAGTTGTTGGCTGAGTCCTTTGAGCTGTTTGCTTTATTAATTTGGTGGCATGAACTGAATTAGCAAAAGCATTTGCTGAACCTTTGGTATAAGCAGAAGTGTCAGTGTGCCTTCTGCCTTTCTGCACAAAGGAAATTATTTGCTTGTGTGCATGAGGAGTCAGGGTAACTCCCTCATTTAAAACAGCAAATTACTTTTCTTCTGGCTTCCCTTTCTGCTAAGATAAGGAAACTAGTTTTTCCAAAAGGAAAAGAAAAAAAAACCAAAGAGATTTATTTTTTTTTAATAGTAGATATTCTGTTGTGTTAAAAAGAATAGCTGTTGGAAAATTTACCTGAAATTAGAGATAAGGAAACAACGAGAACGTTGCATCCTTAAGACTTAACAATTACATCCTGAGAGTCGTATTTCCCTAGCTTAGGTCTGTTCTGTGTTAGAGTATGAATAAATTACTTGATGAACAGGTTTTGTCATAATTTTTCTAGACTTTGGGTGTATAATTTGATTTCTGGTTTGTACAGGTACAGAAACTAGCATGACAGTATGTAGAATGTGGTGCTTCAAATAATGTGTTTTGAAATTGCATAGCCAGTTGGGATCCCTAGAACATACTTTTCAGATGCTGCTCTGAGTTTATAAATTGGGCAGTAGTGAAACTTGTTTCTCAGGTTTTTAATATAATGTTTATGGAAGTTAATGTAAATAGCTACACTGGCAGTTTTCTGAAGGGATTGCCTTGGTTTCTTCCCGAGTGGGACATTCTGATCAAGGAAACGGCCCACTGGAGAGCTGGGGCACATGAGTGGCACGGTACTTTGGGAACAGTAGTTGCAAATAATAAATTCAGAGAAAACGTGGACAAGCAGATGTGGAAGGTAACAGCTGCCTATTAATTAAAATCCGTGAAATACGGCTTCCTGGCTATTCAGGAGAGGATAGAGCCTACTGGATGCACAACAGAATGTATGCTTGTTCATATATTAGTAAGGTAAGCCACCAGAAATTATTCTAGTATCTGATTTTGTACTATACTGTAGCTGTTTCTTAGGTCAATTAGCTGTGTTATTGACCGGGGTTTGCTGCTTTCATTTATTGCCATATTTCCAGTGTACCAGTAAGTGTACTGATAATTAGCATTGCTAATACTGTTTGAATACTAGTGATGTTCTGCAGCTGCATATGTTATTAAAAACTTTAAAACGTTGCAGTTCATAGGCTCAAGGAGATATTTTGGAATTATTCTAACACCTAACAAAGAAACACTAGCGTGACAAATGTTTGCAGAATTTGCTGCCACAAGCAACATTTAGTGACGCAGAGTTTCACACAAGTGAAATCTGCTTTTACAGCAGAGTAAAAGGACAACAGCTGTAAATTGTGTGGGAGTTGTGCATTTTCTTGTCAAGGGTTTGGAATTAAATACCCTTTCTGACAGAGCACAGATTTGATGACTGCTGTGTTTAAGAACTCTTTCTTACAAATTGTTCTTTTTCTCTATTAAACAAAACCCCAGCCTTAATATTTGGAAAGTGAGCCATTAGTATACACATACGTAGTTTTTAAATTCTTAATGGCTCTGGCTTCTTACTTCTCTTTCAAATAGTAGAATATTACAATTTTTGTTCTGTTGAGTTGTGGATTTTTGGTAACTTGCATGGTTGTAGTTAGATTTCATTCTGTTTGATCAAATGGTACTCAAGCTATTGTTTAGGCTTTTGGGCTTGCCCAGTAATACAACTTCAGTAGCTTCTGAGTGTCTTGGGAATCTTATCAGAGGTGATGTTTACTTTCCCATCTGCGCTTTCCATGGGTGCCCAGCTTTACGTGGCTTTGTGTAAGCACTGAACCCTCAAAAGTACACTTCAGTACTATGGAATATGTACTTTTGAAAATGTGAAGTGTAGAAAAAAAATTGCTATTCAGTTTGAAGTGACTTAAACTGATGGAAACTTTTTCTTGACCTTCGAGCTATAAATTCACCATTCCAAACCCCCAGTTATTTCATAGGAGATAACTTTTTAGACATGCTGTGATACTGTAATGGTGACAGCATAGAAGTATGCCATGGAGATGTTAATAATCTCTCTTAAAAATTACTTGAACTTCTCTGAGACAAATTAGATGTACAGCAATACATTAAATCAGTTAAAACGCTAAATGACTTCTTAAGTGAGCGCTCTTCAGTACTCCTGAAACTTTAAGAGGTTATTCTGCTGCATGGGTTATTCTGCTGTAACACTTCTAAAACAGCCAAAGAACTTCTTGTGCTCTTGTGATACTGGCCTTCGAAACAGCAGTAGCTGTTGGCATATTACAGGACAATTTACCACTGGAGAAAGCAAGTTAGGATTTTCTGGTGTTTTCTTAGTGTACTTAGGTTTTATAAAAAAATAATCCTTGACAGACATCACATATTATTCCCAACAGCTTTATTCTTCACAAATCTGCATTCAGACATGTACTGTGGGTTCCACAGAGGTCAAGAATTGACAGCAGTTAAACTAAATTGCAGAATTATTTTGGCATTTGTACTAGTATTGTTGAAACATCCTTACTATAGGAACCAACTTGATACCACTTTCATGAAGGTGGGAAGAAAAATAAATGTGTAAATCTACTACTACATGGCATGTCCAGGTTATTCATTATGCTGGCTAAATTTCTGAAATAGGTTACAGATACTACATTATGTCTGTTGAAAGTATCAATGTTTTATATGGTGAAGTGGACAGAGTGAAAAAGGAGTGAAGGAAATTTACTGACCGACTTTTCAATGTGATAAATTTGGCCGCTTTACTAATTGGGATAAACTTTCTATGTAAGCATGTATGAAGTGTTTCGTATGGTATTTAGATTTCTTACTATAGGAAAACCAGCTTTGTCTACATCCTTGGACAAAAGCTTTTTTTATGGAAGGGAGAAGCTAGATTGTGCAAGTGGTGAAGTACAAGTACGGTAAACACTGTCATCTTTGTGCATGTTTTACAAAGGGTCCCATTGTAAGATCTTATTTCCGTTTTTAAAAATATTTGACATTACTGTTGCAATCATTTGATCAATTATATACTTTCTTTTATTGCTGTAAACTTCCTAAGTTCATATGTAAAAGTTTTGCTCACTGAGATGGTCATAAGCACTATAGGAATGTGAATGAAGAACATGCAGAGCGTACCAGGAAAAAAAAAGGTTTTCCATCTATTTTCTCTGATTGGTCGCTTAAGAAGGACAATCTGGGAGTGCTGTCTCTGGCACCCAGAGACGCAGCCGACTGCTCCCCTCTGCAGTGGCTGTGGCGCACCCAGAGAGCTTGTGAATGTGGCAGAAGCCACCTCTTGGCTTTCCTTCCTGTAGGATTTTTGCAGTGCAATTTAATAAATCATTGTCTTGATGACAAAAAAATTTAAGTCACTTCTTTTGGGCTACCGAGAAAAGGGAACGTGTTTAGTTTTAGAGGCTTTTTGCTATGCATCTGGATTTTGATTTTTTTAAATTGATAAAGCACTACCATATCACCAGATCAAGATTTACGTTTTGGCAACTTCGGGATTTTTTTTTTGTGTGTGTATGTGTGTGTTATGGGAGAGCTAAAGCAGAAGGGAACTTCTCAAATAACTGGCTCAAACAGCACAAGTGCATTCTGGCAGAACACGATGTCCCATGTACTAAGGCTCTTTGTTTCATAGTCTAGTTCCATAAAACAAAATATTAATAAATGTATTTATATTAAAATGATTTGTATGTAAACATCTCCAGAAACAGAAGAAAGTAATAGCTCAGCCTGTAATTCAGTGTAAGATGCAAAATTGACCAAAAGATAGAACTAGCTAAAGTAAATCAGATGCTTACTGTAACTGTTTTCAATTTGATGGAAAGTTATTAGCTAGCCATTTAAGTAAATACTTTCTTGAGAGTATCTGCTTAGTTTTTAAATGGGACATTTTAAACATTAAACTGTTGAATGGCCTTTACTAGGCAAATACATTTGTATGATTTGTACGGGATGATTTTAATTCTGCATTGCTTTGCAATGTCATTTATTTTTTCCTGTCACTTCATAATGGCAAATCAACTGAGCATGAGAACTTTAATGCAATTAAATAATATTTGCATTACTATAGCTTGTCTGAAATTTATAGTCAACTGTTAATAGGCTTATAATATTTGCTGTCATTTTTTTATGCATTCCTTAGACTTAGAGTGAATTATCCAGTGAAGTTTGGGGAAGGTTAGTGCATAAAAAATTGTTTGGATTCCCATTTCAAGTTGGCTAGTTAAATTAGTTTGCTGTTTTCTCCTCTGAGGTAGTAGAGGACTTGCTGGAAAATATCCCTCATGGATTTTTGAGTGTTACAGTAAGTTTCAAATGTGCCTGAATATGTTAGACAAAGTAGGGTCCAGAACATGTTTGTAAAAACATAAGCCAAGAGCTGAAAGAGGAAGAAGAAGATGAGCTAATTATTCCCGTTGAAGCTGTCACTTCATGAAAATGAAACTGTAGAGTTTGAGATTTCTTTTATGTCATTCCTGTTGAATAAAGCTGATATTGCAGTCCTAGGCCTTCCTAAAAGGGCAGTGGCAATTCCTTGGCAAGAAGCTCGGTTGTTCAGGGAACTGGGATGTTCCCTGTGTCAGGATGCTGTGGGATGTGCCTGTTCTCCTTTCTTTGGCTCGCTCCCGCGAAGAGCTGGTATTCCCTCGTTTTCCTTCAGTGTAATGCTGTTCTTTCACATGAGTATGGACAATCTGTTGCTTGTAACTTCATAAAGAGTAGTAAGATGAGATTTGCTTTTCTTAGAAATTTTTTTTCCATTTTTAGCAGGTAGTTTCAGCAATCCGAATGCTGCTACTGAAATGGAAGCTTTTTATTTCAAGTTCATAACCCTAAGAAAAGCTGCAAACAGAGGAGTGACAACTAAAGCAATTTATTTGTAAAGGAAAAATCACGTGTGGTAGATCAGGTTTTGCAGGCTAGCATTGCAGTCCTTCTTTAGAATGTCCTAGAAGTTTTTGTCTTGGATTTAAGTGCTCTAAAAGGAACAAGGTAATTAACTGTCAGTTTCAAGTAAACTCTGTTTTCTGTCTTTTGATTGCTTGCATCCTCAATGCAGTATATTCTAGTTGCCTGAAAATAAACCAAATGCATTTTTAGGTGGTGGGTAGGGAAGAGATTTGTAGTCCTTGTATCTCCCAGAACTACAGTCTTACCCTATTGGAATGCACTGAACCTTTTTTTTTAACATTTGCTTTAATTTTGAATGGTTAAACAAATACTGCCATCTGAAAAAAGCCATTTGTGTAAGGTAACATTAAAATTTAACGGATCCTCTGAGAAGCTGGTACGTGTTTTGGTAATGAAAAGTACCTTGTGAAGTATACAAAGTTTGCTTTTCATTGCCCTGAGTTCAAGTGTTCAGAGGCCTGATAGCGTGCCTATCTGTGGCTTTGTTGAAAATGTTGACTGTTCATTCATGAATGATTAACAGGTTGTTTTATTCAAAGGCACATATCTGCTTCCTACTGTGTCAGTATAAAAACTATGTTCTGAAAAAACTGTGTGTATAGTCTCTATTTGAAGAATGTTGTGTGTTGATCCTGGAAACTTTGTCCTGCCTGCATGAAACTCTTCTTTATCAATTTGCAAGGATTTACTGCTAGCAGACTTTTCTGTGAGACTAAACTACAGCAGATTTCTAAAGGCTTAAAATACAGAGCATTACTGAGCTCAGGCAGAAGTCCTTACATTCATAAAGTTGTCATAGTGCTTACTGGGCTGCACAGTTTTCATTCAAGTTGTAGCATCATAGAAGTATTTCTGTTTTCTAATTTTATCACTTTTCTAGCAAGTATCCTTCACTGTTCTTAGCAGGAGAAAGCAACACAAAGAAGTCTGAAATCCATATCAAATAACAAATGAATGTTGAAGCGTTTTGAGTTTAAGGCATTTTGTGTGTGCGTGCATGATCTTGTTGAAGGACGTGTTCTTGTGATTCTGATAGTGAGAAGACAAGGAGTCTCTTCTGGTAGACTTAATTCCATGTTTATGAGCATTCGGAGCTTGTTAGTGCAAAAATGAAGCTCAGGGAGTGAAGTTCTAGCTGGAAGTCCTCATGTTCCTACAGAGCTGTTCAGTATTTAGCACATATTTACGTTTCCTGTAAGTTTGTGTCTGGTTTTGGGAAAACAGCCATGGAAGTAGTCAGAGACTGTTTTGATCTAGGTAATGCTTTATCTATCCGGTTTTATAAACTGGTAGTGAGTAATGGGTTTGGTAAATGAGAATACAGTTAAATTAATATGCTTTTTTTGCCTGAAACTATTAAAGGTTTTTGCAGAACACTGTCTTGAACTTAAAACAGTGATCTGAAATGAAAGGGCGAGGTGGTGCAGGGCCTGGCAGCTCTGCAGGGACAGCTAGTGGGACCTGCCTCCTCAAGGCTCCTTCCCAAATTGGGCTGGGAGAGGATGGACCTTCCTGCCAGCACTGGTGTAGAAAGTACATTGAAGTTAATGTCTGGAAACTTTTTGCTTTCCAAAAGCTGGTTTTTTTCATCAATAAATGAGAAATTCTTCACAAAATTAGTCTTGGTAAGGTTGGGTGCTGTTGAACTGAGCGTTACTGTAGACGCAACAACATACCTCCTTGGGTGGCTCAAGGTATGAGGAAGTATTATTGTGTGCTACGTGGTTATTTAAAATAGTTCCTGATAAGAAAGTTATATCCCTCAAAGATGTACTTATGAGCCAAGCTGTGTGTTGTAGTTAGGTTGATGGCTTTGCATTTTTTTTTAATGCTTTGCTGAAAGCAGTAGCTTACAAAAATCTGACAATTCTCCCCAAAAAATCTGTCAGAAGAGACAGCAACAGGGAATGAAAGTAGCTAGAGGCTTGGTTGGCAGGACAGTTAACTGTCTTGTTTGTTGTTCAGGACAAAAGTTCTGGCTTTCCCTTGAAAACCAGAAATTGGTGTATTGCGTTTGGAAGTACTAAGCATTCAGAAGACAACCCCTCATTACGCTTTCATATCATGTTACTACTTTAAAATTAACTAGTATGCTGCCTGAGTTATGTGGCAGTACCTTGGCTGTGGGCTTCCAGTGTTGGCTTAGCACAATACGTGTCCTGCAGTTTCATCTGGAGTTGCTCTGGTTAAAATGCTGAAAGCACTGAAAACCTCAGTGTGAAACCTCTGAGCCGTATTCCTATGCGTTGCTTGAGAAAATGCGCTAAAAACTGTATCAAGCATTCTGTGTCATAGGCTTTCTGTTTGGAAAACATGTTTATTATACACAGAACTGTTCTTTTAATAATGGCACTTCATTGTCTTAATTAGAACAAAAAAGCAACTGTTGTGAGCACAGGCCAGAATGCAAAGACTTCTTACTGCCTTGTGCAGAAGAGCAATTTTAGGAAGATGCGAGCGTTGTGCAAGCCACCGGCCTCCTGCCACAGCAGCCAGGGCACTTGGCTGTGCTGCTTTGCCACTTCCTTGAAATAGAGGAAGGACCTGAAGGTCTGTGTATTCCCTGGTGCAGGTGTACGTTGTTGCTTCAGGCGACAAGCCTGGTGGTTTAATGGCAGGATGATTTCTGTGGGAAGTGCAGCTCTGCCGGCCAACTGGGAAACAAATGCAGAAACTGCGCTCTTGAATGAGGAGATCTTGGAGGGGCTTTGAGCAGCACCTGGAAGCTGATCCAGGTTACTCTTCCAGCATCCTGGGGAATCGAGGTTCATCCCTGAAGACAGTGGAGTGATGCTTCATTCACAGTATCCTTCTTCATGCTGTTAGTGCTCTGAAGACCAACTTTACCAAAGGCAGCCACCTTACACCCCTCACNTGAGGAGATCTTGGAGGGGCTTTGAGCAGCACCTGGAAGCTGATCCAGGTTACTCTTCCAGCATCCTGGGGAATCGAGGTTCATCCCTGAAGACAGTGGAGTGATGCTTCATTCACAGTATCCTTCTTCATGCTGTTAGTGCTCTCAAGACCAACTTTACCAAAGGCAGCCACCTTACACCCCTCACAAAAAAAAAAAACAAACCCAAAAACCCAAAACGAAGGGAGAAGGGAAAGTTGGATGGTACTGTTCATCAAGTTTTATAACAGATTTCCCCCCCCCCCCTTTGAATTAGGTAGAGGAGGATACTAATTGGGTTTGGCTCTGATTTCGCCACTGCTGCAATTTTTTTCTTCCCCCTGAGGTTTGCTTAAACGTGCTGTACTTGCTATATCTAGTAAGCTGTGTTTTCTCTTTTAAAGGTGTGCAAAACAAGTCTGTGCCTGTTTTAATCTCATTAAGTTCCGCTCTAGCTGTTTCCCCTTTTGGTTGTGGATATTGCCTGTATTTGGTGCTATACCTATGGTGCAATCAGTTTATATCTGATTGTGTGGTACGATATACTGTCTTGCCTGAGCAAACCCCAATGATTTGTGATTAGATGTGGCCTAGATTAGAAGCTTATGATTTTAATGTTTAAAAGTACATTATAAAAGATCTTTTATGTAACGCAATATGTTGGGGTTTTTTTTCCTGTGAAAGATGCTACAAGAGGCACAAGGACTTGCCCCCAGCAAAGCTTCGGAATTAAAACCAAGCAGGGGGAAGGGATGGTATAAATTATATAGCTCCTTCCCTTAGAGTGCCTAAATGATGTGCCCTAAAATACAGACATGGCAATGCATTACCAGGAAACTACTCAGCTTGGTTTAGTAACGAGCTGCTTTCACAATCTCATAATCACAGCTCTCGTGAAAACACATGGTCTTATATTCTGCATGATGTGTTTTATATACTTCAAAAATTGAACATCTGAAAGTGTATTTCTCTCCTAAACGCTTTAGTGGCTTATTTTAAGGTATTTGTGGTTTCAGTGAGTGCCATGGACTTTTATTGTGCATATTGTCAGACTATTTATTAATGAGAAATTGTCGTTAATGTTTTGTTTTCTTGTAGATATTTGTTGTTCTACTTGTGTGCATGTGTAAAAATAAAATTAGGTAGATAAGAATATCCACTTGATTTCTGTAAGAGGAAAGTGGTAATCAGAACACCTGGTGGTATTGCCTAAAATATTTTTAAATAAGCATCTGTTTGGAAAGGCATACAGGTAAACAGTTCAGGTGTTTTCCAGAGTTTCTTAGTCACAACATTGTGCTGGTCTTTCCAACTGAACTGTCTGTTTGCTGAGAAGATACAAGTGCTGCTTTACATTCACCGTCGTCTGTATGAGCAGCAAGGGGGAAAGGTTGGGGAACCATCTTTGCCTAACAAGTGGCATCTCATAAATGCTGCGTGTTATCTTGAACAAGATCGTGTTACTTACAGTTGTGGGCAATAGTTGAATTGTAAAGCTGAAGTTTTTTGACAAGGCAAGTGTATAATTATTTTGACGATGATTCCAGTGTATTTCAAATTCACTGTAAGGCATAATTATCAGCTGACATCTGGAGAAATGCTGAAAAATTGTTTCAGTATTAAATAAGTATAGGTTGTGATATTTACCTTACAGTTAACAATCCAGTGTTTTCATGCCCCAGCATTTTGTGGCTGTCCTTTGTGCTTTTGTGCCTCACAAAAAAAAAAAGGGAGTTCATTGGTTTGTTTTACTACTGTAATACGTTCTGATTTGTAAGAGAGCGTTCTAAAATTCATATGCTCTTTAACAATACATTTCTTCTCTCAATAGCCAACTACTCCACCAAGCCAAGGGAGGCCTGATTCACCAGTTTATGCTAATTTACAAGAACTGAAAATATCTCAGTCTGCACTTCCACCACTACCTACAAGTGCTCCAGTCCAAATAAATGGGGAATGGGAAACCCATAAAGATACAACAGGACGCTGTTATTACTACAACAGAGGATCACAGGAACGAACCTGGAAGCCTCCGCGGTGGGCCCGAGATGCAAGCATTAATAAAGGGGATTCCCAGAGCCATGCAGATCATGAGGTAGTTCCTTCTGAGATCACAAGCAATGAGATTGTAATGCATATGAAAGCTGTTTTGCTGTGGAACTTGCTGTTGCTGAGTTTCGAGGTGTCAAGGAGTGTCTTCATTTGTCTTTTTGGTCATGTATCTTGGTATGAAGTCGTAAACGATTTAGCTCTTCAATTGCTTCTGTGTACAGGAATGCGTACACGAACTGTGTACGTGAGTAGTAAATTGTGAAAGTACCTTACAGTCCCTCAGCAGGTTTTGCAGCTTTTCCTTTAAAGGTAAAGGAAAACGAAGATATTTTGAAACTAAGAGGGCTATAAATGACAATAGAATAAGACTACCATCATAACTTCTCTGACATGGAGTGCATTCTTTTTCTCGGTGTATTTGGCACGTTTTTGGAGGTGAAGGGGTAGAAAAGGAGGGGGAGTGTGACAGTGCTTCTAGAATCAGTATTTATGGGGATGTTTTGAAAAGGGCATGGGGAATTACTTATTTTTATCAATATCAAATGCACAGTAAAACAAAGGCTGGGGTATACAAGTGTTTGCTACTGCTTGGTTAATGCTGCAGCAGTAAATTTAAATAGGAGATGTTTTTCTTAGAGGAAAATATTTTTGTAGAGAGGAGTTAAGATGGATTTAGGGATTAAGATGGATGTAGAGAACTCCAGAGTTCTGGAGTCAAAACCGGACTTAATGGAGCTCCACAGCAGCTTCCGCTTGCATCAAAAATACTGATGTAATTGAAGCTTCTATCAAATTAAAATACATTGATTTTTTTTGTACTTAGATTTATACGTGCTATTAATAATTCTATATATTCTAAGATGCTTTTAAATTTTTTTTTAAAAAGGGACATATGTGACATATGCTCAAACTCGAATTTTATTTAATTCATGTATTCCTAAAGAGATGAAATAATCATATTGACTATAAAAAGCAAGTTTACCTGGATAACTTGTTGCAGCATTTTATTTAACCATTTCCTTAGGAGATTTGGATTTACGCATTTGTCCGTGAATTCTTTGTGGAGCCTTGGATAACTGCAGAACAAACTAGTAGAAAGGGCAGTTAAAGAAGCAATATTTTGTTATCAAATTGTGTTAACTTTGAGAAAATCCTTTTCTTCATTCTGTGAATGATATCCTAGAGATCTGAAGATGAGAACGTTAAAATTAGCATACTAGAAGCTCTACCTAGCCAAGTGTCTAGGTTCAAGAGTAGCAAATGCTCCTGGGGGAAGGAAATCCACCCCAGCTTTTGGCAATTGGCCGTAGGAGCTTTGGACTAGATTACATTCAGCCTGTAAACATACTCTGTAGGTATATCAAAGGATTTTTGTCATTATGCAGACCTTTTGCTTTTACAAAACACTTTGGCAAAGTTTTGCCGCAGATCCTGCTTCAGAGAGCTGAACCTTACTATGAAACTATTTATGTTAAATGATGATTTGGGATAATATTTGAGGTGCAGATATGTTCTGTGCAACTGGTTGCTGGGAAGAGCCACACTAGTAGTGTGTGTTTATCTGAACTGCAGTGGTTCAGGTAAAGCAAAGGAATAGCTGAGAGATTAATATTACTATTTAAATATGCTTAAAATAGTGCTCTTGTGTTGAAAACATACTTATGCTAATCAGCTTTCTGACTGAAAGAAAAGGCAAAAGATTTATCAAGAAATCTTTCACATATTTCACTTTTATATACCCTTTTCAAATATGTGTAGTTTAAGTGGATTTCCTCTTGAGCTATTATGTTGTTTAGCTATCAGATTTAATTGTGGACTGTTCAAAAATTTTAGATTGCTGGAAGCCCTGTCATAGACGTCTACCTCTGGGATATTAGTGCCAGAAACAGGAGAGAAAGGAAAAAGGGACCCTTTTATTGCCTTTGGCACTTTCATTGCCTTTGGCAACAGCCTTCATAGCAGCCATGACATCTGCAAGCATTTAAACAGCCAAATTTTCTTGCCAAAGGCTAGTGGCAGCAACAGGTAAACTGGTGAAATGTTTGCGGCTGTCATTTTGGTGTCTCTGATGATGGTCTATTAATTTCTCGTTGGCTGTCCTTTTACTTGATAAGACTCTGCTCTTACTCTGGATAAGGTGATTGCTTTTTTGAGTAGTAACTGTCCTTGTAGGAAGTGTAACTGATTTTCTGTTGTCATCGTTCTGCCTCCTTTTTATGGAAGGACTTTCAATAATTGTTTCTCCCTCCCCATCTGCAAATGATCTGACTCTTACTCATGCCTCTGTACCACAACTTCAGCATATGGTTGCGTGTTCAGAAAGCTTGATTTTAAAAAAACCCTTTTTTATTGCCCTTAACTTATTTCAGCTCAGTTCTTCTGTTTGTGATGCTTGACATTGACCTTCAGACAGTTATATCTATCAAGTTTTCAGTCTTTGTAAGAGCAATGGATGATGCATGTTTTGATTAATTCTGAACTAGGCACTAGTTTGTATTTCCAGTAGCACAAGTTCCTTAAGTGATTTGTGTCTTCTCTGACTGGGTTATCAAAAAGGTTGAGTCTAAGATGACATATATTGCAAGGTCATGTCAATCTACTTTCCAGCAGTTATGTGTTGATTTTGAAGCTGCAGTTTTTTTTCCTTTTCCGTTCTGCATTTGGGAGTGTACTTCATACTCCGCTGTATGTGTTCACTGTTTCGTTTATGACCTCTGAGTACTTAAATAAAAATACTTGGAATAAAGTTTGAGATCTGAGGCTAAGCTACAGTAAAATATATACAAAATTTTTGTCTGATTATGAAGACAGAGCAAATATGTCTTAATATTTAGTAAAACCAAATTCATTTATTATAATGAAGTTAAGTTAGCATTTACACATTAGTCTAAGTTACGCTCATTCCCTTCAGATTTAGTAGTAAAAGAGCATATGCAGGAAGGTTAAATGCTAGTTGTATCTCTACTGATTTGTCGTCAAGAGGAGCTTGTATCGTATTAGGTAGCAAAATAGCATGGTGACATAAAAGTGAGAACTGTGAATGATCATATATTCTAATATATCTTTAATATATTAGAATATGAAATAGCTTATAGTTGGTCTTAGAACTTTGTGATTAGGAAATTTAATTTTATTGGGTAATTAAGAACAGGCAAAATTGTACCTGATTTGTCAAACAAGTTGGTAACGGATATGACACAAAGAAAACAGTTGTAGATTATGGCAGTGATTTGGATGAGCTGAGGGGAAGCAGTGAAGCCCTATCAACAGGGTCTCTAGGGAAGTGTATAAGATTTTGGAATTACAGATAAAATATGTCAGAGGTAGTGAGTTGTTGATGTATTTGAGGAAGGAGTGCTTAACAGTAACTGGGAGAAATTTGTCAGAGGTTGAAGTGATTTAATTAAGGTGGACTGTGAAAGGAATGAGGTCATCATATCAGAGAAAGGCAAACCTCTTAATACCTAGTTAGGTGACCATAATGTGAAGTACAGACCAACAAATTCAGTAGCAAGCTGTCAGAAAAGCGACAGGATTTCATTTAAATTGAAAACTACATTTAAAACATGTGGCCAAGATGCAATTTCCTTCCTGTTTTTTGTTTCAAAATACACATAGGGTAATAAAAGGATGCTAGCTTCTTTAATTAGTCAGTAGTCTTTCTTATTATTTTGATTTTTAGAATTAGTAGTACCTTTCAAAACTAGACTGGTTAAGTGATAGAAGAGACACTAACTGTTCCTTTTTTTATTAAATGCAGGGTGATGAACTGGTCTGTGCCCTCTAGAATTTTCCATGTAAATGGAAAAAAGCCAAGAAAGACAGCAGAACCAATGATGTGGGAAACCTTTTCTGCAATGCCCTTTAGTGTCACAGCGAAGTTCTTACAAGGTGTAACATTGGGCAGCTGTCTTGGTTAAGATGGCTTTATTTAATTGTGGTATAGTATAATTGGGAATGGAACTGAGAATAAGCATGGACAATACCAAAAAAGCAATGTAGGCAGTAAATACTGAAAAAGTGTTTAAAGTTAAATTGAAAGTTGCTGAACATGTTTTGGCCAGTGTTCTCTAACCCCTGTTGATGCAGCTAGAGCAGTTGTTCATACTAGCTGACGGACAGGGAGTGCCTTGGCTTGTTAAACTTTGTTAACGACTCAAGAATTTTGTCGAAGTTTAGGTCTGTACAGGCTAAATTCCTACATTGTATGGTACGTGAGATTAGTTAAGCCCTGAAACATCAAGACTACTATTATATGGGTGCCTTACAGATACACACACGAACAGTCGTTCTTACTCAACAACAGTGTTTTTTCTAGGAGAATTTTGATTTTTCAGTCTTCTGTTTAGTTTTACATGTGTGCAGTGCTTCCTCAGTATCAGGAGTTGCTTGGAAGAGTCAAATACAAATGCACTATGCTATTAGGTCATAATTCCTGCTAATAATAGTGATAAAAACGTCCAAAGTCTACTACTTTGAACAAATGTCAATACACTTAATATTTAACCATATAAACATAATGTAAACTTAAATATACATATACAAAACAGTAGTTCAAATGAGGCCAGTAGCACTCTTATCAACTCCTCAGTCTTAATTCTTGAAGTGTAAAAATGGGACTGAAGACTTTTTTTTCCCCCCAATGGTTAGAAATTGGCACTTCATATTTTCATGTTACCCCATGTGCAAGAGAAGTAGTATTGTGTAATTCATAGTTTAGATGCTTGCATGCTGTAGGGTACACTTAGATTTTTTTTTTTTTCATGTTACTTTATTAATGACCCAACAATTTCCCATGGGTTTTGCTGTGCTTAGTAAACTGGCTTGTGTCAGCGTAGGGAGTTCATGTTGCACAAGTGGTAAGGTACTCTGAAAGGTAACGCCAAAAACCTATGTAACAGTCGTTTGGAAACATCATTAAACATGTGGTCTCTAAAACCACTGACTTTAAAATGAGTTTTTGATACTTGGATATTTTACTGGTAAGATGTAAGCTTTTCAGGAGAGATTTTTTCCTAGTTTAAAATTGAAATTCTGCCTTTCTCGTGCTTTATAGTTTTCCTCCAAACCCTTACATTTGTGTTTTTGAACCTTAGTCGATATTTAACTGTCTGAATAGCAGGATGTGTTCCCTTTTAAGTGTTATGCCTCTTGCTAGCTGAGGATCGAAGATAGTGTGAAAGGAAATCAGCACCCAGGAGACTGGATCGTAGAGATACTGGGGCGTAGAGATTTTGTTGTGGGAGATGAATGTAGGGAGATATTTTTTTTTTTTATGCATGGAATCATTGCCTTGAGTAATTACAATATGTTAGCAAGGAGATGACCAAGGTGTTCTACTAGGGAACAGAAATTGTTTGACATGTGTGTGCAAAATAGTTTTTCTACTTTACATGTCAGACTTGTTCCTTACACTATGATTCACTTCTACCTTCATAAGATAATCTTAGACCTCAGCCAGCTGTGCCTGCAGTTGATAGAAAGCCTTACTTTGGAGTTGCTCATTATCATGCACATTAGAGTTGGAAGGAGGAGAGTAGAAATTCCCAATATTTTAGGATGCGTTGCACAAGTACTGCAAAGTGCTGGGACCTACAGAGGTGCAACTGGAGATTCAAGTTGTCCTTAATGATTATTGTCCTTGCAGATACAATTTGGGAAGGGAAGAAAAGGATTTAGTTATGAAAGAGGGGATGGTGCCAGAGAACCAAGGTGGCAGGTCTCCCAAGTTTTTTGGGGTGGTGCAGATTCCTAAAGCTAGCTCTTCATCATTTAGTACTGTAAATCTGTGGGAATAAAATCTAGATTGACCAAGAAAATTGGAGTTTAAATCTGAGTAGCTGAAATCTAGTATAGTAGAATTGAAGTATCGATACAAACCAGTTGTTCTGAATTGCCTAGCAATTATCAAATATTTCTGTACTGTAAAAATGCATCTCTTATTCTCTGATGTAAGATACAAAAATGTGAACTCCCTGCAATTTATTACGATTCTCTTTCTAGTCAAATAATCTTTGATCTTTCAGATTTTAAAGCGCTTTCATTCTCAAAACTGCCTTGTATGTTTCTGACTACTTGTAGCATCTTTCATCAGAAGAAAACGACCACAGTTCTTGTTACAGCCAGTCAGATAGTCAGTATGGTTCTCCTCCAAAGGGTTGGTCAGAAGAGTTGGATGAACATGGTCAAACCTTATATACCAATGACTATACTAATGAAAAGGTACTTTTTCCTTCTTTTCATCATGTTCTAAATCTTCTCCACTATTTCACTGTTAGAAATGTGGATCTCATTTCTAGAAGTGAAAAGCATTCCTCAGCAGTATCTCCTTTTGTTTTAAATATGCACAAAACTTTAGCAACTGAACTGATTTTTTTATTTTCTCATGTGTGTTCTTTACCACTTAGAAAAAAGTTTTCTTATTTCCAATTGGGTATCAGATTATATTACATGAACATATAATGTTTAATTTTTTTTGGTTCCTGTTCTGCCCGCCATCCTCTTTGTTACACTTTAGGAATGAACTTCATACCAATGTAATGTTTTTCTTACTATCTTTTAAGAACTGTTCTTGTCTACATAGGCCTTCCAGATAGGATGGTTTAGAACTGAAAATAATGCTGCTTTATCAGTTTCATCCTTGACTTCATTAGAGGTTTTCAATATTGCTTTCACATGTAGACAAACTTCTTAAACCGCAGCTGTATCAGCAGGTTTATGTAATGTTCTAATAATCTAATTGTTACTGACAACTTACTGTGATTCTGGGCACGTAATAAAAATTTCTCCCATGTAGGATAAATTACAGTATGTATTTATATTTGTAAAGCAGTCAATTTTTCTAATTGTTCACTGAAGTTGCATTTTTGTTCTTTTAACTTCAAAAGTGTTCATGGAAATAGTTGCTTGTTTACAGTAGTATAGCACCACCTCCTCTCCTGTTGATATATGCAAATTTTTTTGGAAAGAAGTTTTTAGATAATTGAGTTTTACATCAGTTTTGGAAATTTATCCTCCTTAATTTATTTCTGCTAAGCATCTGTAGATGACTTACCTATGTTTTGGCAAATACGAAAACTTTTTTTTAATTGCGTTGGGATTGATAGAAAACAGTGTTTCCTATCACAAACAGTTTATTTGAAGGCTATCTTGTGAAACCTGCTTGACCCAAGAGCCTTGCTGTGAGTGTTTGTGTGCATATTTTTGTGCAATCTTGTAGAATTTTGTTCATGACAATTCTTTCATTTCAGCGTAACTAGTCACAATTGTCATAGTTTTACCTCTTTGATTGTGGGAGTTGCGTATAGAGGTTACAGAAATTATATTATATTCTTCATGATTTATTTAGGAACTGCATCTCATCTTCCTGTTCGTGTTTTAAAAGCGGAGTTGTTCATGAAGTGCAATTGTCTTAAATATTCAGCAGTTGCTTGTTAAGCTTCTTGTAATCCTGTAATTTTATATATAAAATCTCTACACAGATCCGATGCAAAGATTGTGCCTCCTTAAACTGACATGGTAGTGTTGGTAAGAGTGAGAGATGCCATCTTCCAAAGTGTCTGTTTATCACAGTCTCTTGTGTGATATTGCAGGACTGTTTTCTGAGGAGTTACAGAAGGAAAAAACATTAGCAAACCCAATTCAGGAAGCTGAAGACTGTGTGGCTCTCATTGCTAACTAATCTTGGTGCTTTAATGGAGACTGTGCACTAGACACTGCTCAAGTGGATGGCACTTCCTGAAAAATTAACTTTAAATGCCAAGTATCAGAGTTTTACTATGTTATAGCTGTCACTCTGATTACATTTCCTATCATCACATTTCTTTTTACAGTGGATAAAACATGCAGATGAACAAGGCAGACCGTACTACTACAGTGCTGATGGTTCCCGGTCAGAATGGGAGTTACCTAAGGTGAGTGACCTAAAAAAGAAACTTTGACAACTTGGGGCTTTCCCTTCTTCCTCAGTAAATGTTCTGTGGAGGCTTTAATGGGAATTATTCACAACAAGACGGCCTAACATATTGCACTTGGTTATTTCATCTTTGTGAAATTTCTGATTCCGAAGAGAAAAAAATGTACTGAAGGATATGAAAAATGGATGTATGTAACTATTTGGATGTCAAAGAAGATCTTGTATTTTTGCTAAACTGAGCTTTTCATGTAAGACTACAAAATAATAGCTGTGAAAACGTCTATAGGAAAAAATACAAAATGTTCCTGAAAAACTGTACTTCATTTTTAATTCCCTCTAAAGTGCATTATTCTTCTGTCATGAATTTCTAAATTTGGTCATGTGTTTTTCAACACCTGTCTTATAGAGACAGGTGTTGAAAAGTTCAAGCAGAGTTTTGTGGTATCTTCTGAGAATGACACAGTTTCCCCAGAATTGTGTTCTGGTATTTATTAACTTCGTAATGAAAATAGGAATTTGTAGGAAAGTGACAGAACTAGGGACACTTGGCAGTCTGAGGATGTACCTAATACTATCTAATTCTCATTTTCACTTTAAAAAAACTACAGGACATTTGTCATAATGATGTAGTTGTATACATCTTTCCTGCTATTAGGATGTTTGTTCAATACTACATAGTAAGGTGACTATAAAAGCAAAAGTTTCACACAGAATTGCGTGCATAAGTATATGAAAGAGCATGTTTCTCAATTATGGTTTCATCAGTCCCAAAATTGATGTTGTAAGTCCCTTCCACTTAGAAAGGAGCAACCTTAAGAGATAGTGCTTTCATAATATTTGTGAGAAAATATTTACATTGAAATTTATGAATGGAGCTATATACCATACTGGTTTGTTACATCAGTAAAAGAATTTGTATCTAAGTCACTGAAGAGTTCATTAGCTTTGTGAATTCTCCTGTGTTGGTCTGATGTGTTAGGTGCCTAAGATTTTGTAGCATAACACAAATGTAATAATATAATCTGTAACTATTGATAAGATATTAGATTAATCAGAAGTCTGAAAATCTGCTAGACCGTGTTTTACCAGAAGCAATTGTTAGTTCAGTATGTGTAATTGAAGATAACTTTGTGGAATAATGTCTTGGGTAACTGGGTTCTGTGAGTTCTGCAATGCAGAAAGTTTTGACTTTGAAAAAGTTGCTTTCCACTAAAATAGGTTGGGTTTGAACTAAATAGCAAATGGAGTTGGCTTTAATCCAGCTGCATCATCACAAACATCATCCAGAACTGTTACCTGAGGCATATTAACATAAAGGGATGGGGTCCAGTATTTGTGTGTTAGCGCATGATATTCTAGTGGTTCTAAACAGATATCTGAGCTCCACTGTATTAATACCCACCTCTGCGGAATGAAATACAGCCCCTGTCCCGCGTTTGTTATCTGATATGCTTTAGTTCTTATTCATCTGAAAATCATCACATTTGCTGTTAAAATTTTTCCTTGAAAATTATTTCTCATGAGCCGTTTGGGCAGAATGTGCTCTTTGATTCCTTCTTAAAACTACTGAATCTTGTGTGACAGCAAATACAAGGTTAACAGAAGTAAGTGAGCAATTGACTCTTGGATTCACAGTCCAAGAGCCTATGTATTTCCAGAAATCCTTGGCTTTTGACTTTAAATCCTGTGGAATGGATAAAATATTTCAGCAAAAGATTTAGCTAGTTTATGTAACTATGTAGCTGAAGAACATGCAGCAGAGATGTTACACTTGTGAGTAACTGAAGCATGATTGAAGATTAGTCTCCCAAATCTTACTGAAACCATCTCCAAAAGTGCTTCGGAACAAATGAATTGGAAAGACAACGTAGACTGCAGAGCTGGTCTGAAGAAAAATAATCTATATTGAAAACTCATGTGTGGTGAGAGAGAAAACTGTAGAAAGATTTCAGCTTTGTAACTCTTCCTTAGATGAAAATGAAGTTATTAGGGACGAAAACCTACTCTTGGTCAAGTGGGGTTTTTTGGTCAGTGTATTTAGTTCAAATATTGCCTTCCAAAATTTTTTGCGAAATAAAGTGATGGAATAGCATGGTAATGTAATGCTGTTAAACCAGAAAAAGAAGAGAATCCTTTTGTTAAGATTATTCTTAGTAATCTGGACTTCATTAGAACCAAAAATCATCTGGAGGTTTTGGGAAATAGCACGTAAGTTGAGCTAATACTATACCATAAAAAATCTTCACTGTTACAGTATTAACTATAAATGTGACCATGCTCAGGAATAACACTTCGTGTGCATGTGTTAAAAATTGTGAGGGTATAAATTGGTGGTGGGGTGGGTGGGGTAGGCCGTTGCAAAACAGTTAATTTAGGCAGTCTTATAGAAAGTCCTTCAGTCCTGTATGTTTAGATAACATCTAGGAATAGCTGAATGCCTCTGGCTAAAAAATGATGTCTCAGATGGATTAGCTTTAACAACTGCTGAAAAGTCTATTAAAGCTCACGACAAGTGTGACCCAGCTTTTTGCAGCAGAAGAGAAGAACGTACTGAATTATTCTTAAAATGGATAATAATCTTTAACTATAATTTGTACTACATCTTGCAAAAGACTGAGTTTTCTCCTATGCCTGTGCATTCTACTGCAGTCAGTTGTTAGATCTTGCCAATTATTTAAAAAAAAAGAAAAAGGAATAATCTAGCAAACAAAAGATCATTCATGTGTAGATCACTATGATAAAATATGTTTGTTTCCTGTGTAGTGAATGAATAATGTAAAAATCACGTTGAGAAAGGCTACAACCCTATTCTAGAAACCTAGTTTTCTAATAGGAATTTCATAATTTAAGCGAAGGAAAGATCTGTATTAAGGGGGGGAAAAAAGTTAAATTGATTTCAGGAATGAGAACTCTCTAAAGTTTGAAAAAGGTAATCTATCAAAATGACAAAAAAAGTGAAGAAAACTGTGTAATAAATATTGAATAAGTAGCTCTAAGGAGAGGTAGGGAGGGCAACCTAATAAAAATTAGAGATTTTGGTCCCCCAAATTTTAAAAATGTGTTCCTAGGCTGATACCGGCATAACAGCATGATGCTTGGCCATCCTCTGCCTGCACGCTCTGATCCAAGAGTAGACTCGGAAAGAAAATGCCTATACTATGAGCATCTGGAGTTTTGGTGTTAGTATTTAGAGGCTGTGATGCTGCAGTTAGACTTCATCTTCTCAGAAGTTCCTGCAGTTTTGTTTCCCCTCACTGTGCTATGGGGGAGGATCTAGATGGTTTGTAAGGACAAAAGTACAAGTGACACGACAAACCTGAGATGAGTATGGAAGGCAGTCAGATTTTTTTTTTTTTCTTCCTCTTTAATGTGTATATTTGTACTCAAGAGGCTTGCTCTGGTCTTTGTCATTTGTCCTGGTGTTTGGTGGTTCCCACCCTGCTCCCGAATGAGTGGGGGGAAAGTGCCCCCAGCTCTTGCTTGGGCAAGCTGGGCAGTCAGTGTTGACTTGGAGCTCTTCTTCAAAGATCAGCCAGCTCGCTAATCCTGAGGGTTAGAAGGTGAAGCAGCAAAGTGAACAGAACGGGTTATCCAGAAGTGTCTTTCAGTCACTTGTACATTTGAGATCAGCCTGCTTGTCCCAATGGTCTCTGTGTTCTGTGTAGGTTCTGTTCCTTCAGGGCTGCTGATGCCTCCAGCTGCTGCCACCCAGACATCCTATGACAGAGAATGAGGAATCTTTCCCTAAAGAAAGAAAGGAAAGTGGTAGGGATGAAGTCCTCAAGGACAAAAATTATTTATTATTTATGTAGGTTTAAGAAAAACATGTTATTGATTTAGTTGATAAGAAAAGCAAAAGCTGTAACATAAGTGTTAAGTCCATGACAGCACCAAAAAAGTTTATTCAAAGCTGACGACAGTAGTAGCACTGAAGAGTGATTTTGTTGTGAGGCAACATTTAATTTAAAAAAAAAATAATTTATTTCAGACAGTCTGTTGGGACAACTGCAAATAACATGGTAGAGTATGTAAGGTGTGAAGTGGTACTAGGATATGGGAATGTTTTTAAGTGATGTTTTGATCTCTGATTGCAAGAAGGTAGAGTAAATAGCTTAACTTCAGGTCTTCACTATCTTTCGCTGTCTGTTGCTTCCCACTATTTTCTCCCTTCACCCACCCTATTCCTTTCATCTGGCTGAGGATGTTAAGGCAAACCAAGAAGAATCTTTTTTTCTGTTTCTTAAAGCTGACAGATCTGTGTCATCCCTGTAAGAATGGGGACAACTGCTACAAATAACTCGGAGGTGTTACGTTTATTTCAGTCACAATTAGGCTAAGACAGGGCCTTGAGCCATGCCACGTACAAGGTTAAAATTAAATATAAATCACTCGACCATTTGAGAGGGTTAGAAAATTTTATACAAAGACAAAGAAAGCTTTAAGGAGCTGGTGAAGGCATTGAACAAATTCAGCAATGAAAATAACCCTGTGTGACCTAAATTTACACCACTGGTGTCCTTACACTTCACTAAGGGCTGTTATAAAAATAAGTCTGTGTTACTTGGTGCATGCAGTCAGAGTATGAACAACTTGCTTGTCTTCTCTCCCTGACAGGAGATGCTCCCAATGAAATGAGGAACGAACTGAGGTGGTATGCTGGAGGGATTGATGTTATAGGGCAAATTTGAGTTCGTGGAGGATTTTCAAGGAGCATTAGTGTGTACATTTGGGGTTATGTGCTACACTATCAAAAGCTTTAGAATTAAGAAAATAACGTTGTGCCCTAAAAAGCTCCTATTGAGGCATGTGGTGTTAAAGATTATACCAAGGCTTGGGCAGAGAAAGCCTGCTTGGAGTTACCTAAAAATAAGATTTTGCGCAAAGGAAGGTGAGCCCTGCCTAGCTACTTATCGCTGCTGATAAACAGTGGGAGATATAATTGTAAATGCCTGCAGGAGAGGCAACAGCTGTGCAGGTAGGAGTCCTATAGAGTGTCAATAAGTAAATATGACCTGAAACTGTTTTGCAAGGCATTTTGGACTAAGAAGATTGCATGGGGACAGACCAGAAAGTAGCAAGGGTGGTGTCATCTGACTTGGCTAAGCTGCTGGCTCTGGCTACTTCTCTCTAGCCAGTGGAGTCTCCCTGATCTAGAGGATGGGTAGGTCAGTTGGGTAATGCAGAGTCTGAAACAGTGTCTGTATCTCTGTATGGTTGTCTTGGGAGATCACAGATCGATCAGTTTATTTTAAAAGTGGAGGCTTGTCTTGAGTGCAGAAATACATAAGCTTTTTCTTTTATTATTTTCTTTTTTTTTCTTTTACCCAATAAACACTTCAGTGAAAAATGTTTACTTGATGCCTGTATTGTGAGAAAATGGGGCAAAAATGTCAAGTGTTCCCATTAAAGACTTGCCAGTTTACTAACACTGTTGGTATCACCAGTGCAAATTATTTGTAAGCTGCTAAGGTGAATATAGCTCAGTGTTGCTGAGTTGTTAGCAGTGCTTTGTTAATGAGCTCCAGATACTGTTGCTTTGCTTTCTTGTTAAATATGTTTTGTAAAACTAGATTTTCATATTACTTTACAAGTCTTTTCTCCTTCAAGATGGGGTTGTCTGTTAGATAAGTTAACTCCTGATGGCTTGTGATGGTATCAAAGGCACCTTTTAAGTATGGATCACCTGTAATTAGGCTTGTGCCCACATCTTAACTCTTAACGTAGACTTAAATTCAAGATAAATTACTTTAAAATAAGTCTTTGACAGTTTAAACTTAATTTCCTCGAGTTACTCAAATGGAAATTGCATGGAGGAGTTCCATAAATAATATTCATCAGTGTCAGTGAAGTGCGTATATTTCTGAAACGCTTCTGTTTCATAGCAAGAAATATATTTGAATTGCCCACTTAAATGTGTTAGAACTGCTGCAAGGAACGCTGTTTGTAGCAACCTTCTGTGATTTAGACATAGTTTCACTGAAAATTGTTTAGATTTTAGTTGCAATATGGGCAGGCAATTTTGCTGCGTATTGCTTAGCTTGCTGCCGCAGTTTGAGTTGTAGGAGCATCTGCAGAGTGGATATTTCCGTATCAGGAAGGTAAGCTAGTATTAGATTCCTTGCAGCATGAATGATGGTCCAGCTTTTGACTTAACAAGGGGACAACCTGAGAGTTGCTTAAACCTCACCATTGTAATGTCGCAGTTGTCACGTGAGTGTACATCTGCTGAACCCAATGCAAAGTCAGTGCAATCTTGGAAGTGAATTTCTGCACTGACAACCAATATATTCCCATCTGGACATGAACTACCAAATTTTACTCTCAGTACTGCAAGATCCATTCATCTGGGAGTATTTTACTGCTCTTGTACATATTGAAATAAATGAAGCACCACAGTTATTTACCTTTTAAGCATCTATTGACTTACTGGAACATGGACTCTGTTCATAGTAAAATACAAAGCTAGCTCAACACATAGTGTCTGCCATGGCAGTAGTGATGCTGGTTCTTTACTTGGGCAATAAGTGCAACTGGATTCTGCAGTTTATCTTAAATTCAGCATTTATGTTAATTAGTTAAACCTTGTCATGCTTCGTTGGTATGTGTAGGTATAGGTTATTCTGTCTTTGAAGACCTGAGGCTCCAAGCTTATCGTAGGAATCAGTAGCAAAACTGTCGAGTTCGGTGTGCTTGCTAAGATTATTGCTTTAGCCTTTTTAAATAAAAAGGGCACTTGAGTTCCCTTTGTTTCTTCTTACCCAGTGGATTCTAGTCATTTACATGACTCTGCAAATGGTGCCTTATGTTTCTTTCTATGTGCAGATTTTAGTCTTCTGACATGAACAGAAAGAATGAGATTTTTAATGACTTAAGACAGCATCAATATGTTTTTTTTCTTTTTTGTGTTTTCAGTATTAAACTTCGTTTGAAATATTTGTATAATTCTTTATAATGCTACCTCATTGGTGGTTATGATGTAAAATGGCAATGCTACTAATTATAAGTATGCTGCAATGCTGAGATCTAATTAAATGCTGGGTACTTCTCATGGCCTTCACATTTTCTCAGCCTGTACATCTTTGTATGCTCTTGATTTGGCAGAAAACCTGTGTTACGATAAATCCATTCTCTCCTTGGCAATTACAGGTCTGCTAAATCTTAAAATTATTTGCTGCTAAATACTTAATTTCTGTCCTTGTATACACGCCACGCCAGCAGATCATTTTATCATTAATATGATATGATATGATTATTTTGAAAAGGCAAGTCCTCACCCTTGTGTCTCTGCTCCTAGGTATCCCAAACCTTTGGGTCAAAGAGAATCGTATCCAGGCAATCAGAACTCTCAATCTAAATGTCTTACTACAGGATAATAGGGTTTTCCTTTTCTTACAGAAGAACTGGAGAGGTGGTATAGTACTGTCAATGCACTATGAAGAGTGAATGTTTGTATCTTGTATTTATTCGAATTTCTTGGGGGTTCTCAATATGCCGGCTGGTTGCAAAACCAGCAGTAAGCTGTTGCACAAGAAGTCAAACATCCATCTGCCGATGGAGAGTATTGTCCCAGCAGCAGGCTAGTCTTATTTACTACCTCAGAGAGGACTGCAGCAGAAAGGGCAGTTCTGAAGACTAAATGCAAAATAAAACCAAGGCTGTTTTCACACCCTTGGGTGACATTGAGAATCTGAAAGTTTGTGCTGTTAAGGTGTATGAATGATATGTCCGAGTCATGTTTGCATGAATTAGATTCTACTTATAGTCTGATTTTTCTCTTCTTTAGTATAATGCTTCACCACAGCAGCAGAGGGATATAATAAAGAGTAGGAGTCTGGACAGGAGGCTACAAGAACCAATAGTTTTAACAAAGTGGAGGCACAGCACAATTGTGTTGGACACCAACGATAAGGTAGGAGCAAGTTAAACAGCATGCTGGAATACCAGCTGTTTCTGATGTGTGAAGTATTTAATCTAACAGAAATAAGTATGCATGAATTTCTGAAATCTCATTTTTCTTATGTTCTGTTGTGTCATGATGTATAATGTGCAGTGAAACCAAGGGCTGTTAGATAACTTTACTACTGTTACTTTGTGAGTAGTAGCTTTTTTCTTGTTGCACTTGAAGTATTTTAACTAGTTTTACTTGAGAGTTTGACGTGCACGGTCATTTTACTTGTAATTGGGAATCTCCCAATTCAGTTTAGGTTAGGAAGCATAATTAGGGTTTGAATTCAAGACTTATGGATGTGGGTGAGGTTTTCGTGTAAAGTATAGCAATATTTCATGCCTGAATGTTTTAATTATGGGAAACGCCAAGTAGGAATACACTTGGAAGATTGCAGATGAATAATTGAGATACTCATAGAATTGAAGTAGAAGTTGCATTTGCTAAAGTAAAAATTATGCTTTAAAGATAGAAGTAGTGGTATTACGTAGTGGATTTATCCCTTTAATTACTGTTTTGTTGATCTTCCGTGTAATAAGTAAAGAGGAGAAGTTGTGTGTGGACACAGCAGGGTTGTAATGTTGCTATTGGAGGAAAGTGCTGAAACGCTTGGCTTTGATTCCCTCCAGGGCTGAGCCGGGAGTTGAGTCTGAAAAGAGCTGTGGGTCAGTAACAACGAAAGCTGTTTTCTGGCCATTCTTAGGGCATGTGCTTGATCTTCTGTTTTGGGCCGTGTAGTAACAGCTGCTGTTTAAGCCAACAAGGAGGCAGAGCCTCTCCCTTGCTCTCCCTCTGCATGTGTCTCAGGTTTGATTTTTGTCCCAGCCATTTCTGCTTCTGCTGGGACATTGTGCCCTTGGGTGCGGAGAGCTGATGTGAGCTGAGTGGGGAGGAACTGGAAGTGGGGCCGTATAATCACAGATGTCAAAGACAAACTTAAATGGACAAAGCACAGTAGTTACAATGAAAATGGGTATGATGCCCAGAATGTTACATACTTGACCTGTTGTTTCCAGTTGTCCTGGTTTGAGCTAGGAGAGAACCAGTACATTTTAATGGCTTTCCTTATTGAAATGGAGTATAGGAGAGTGGGTTGTCATGAGTTGACTTAGTTCCTCAGAATAGGATTTATTGGATTTGATCTTAAGCTTTTGAGTTGTCAGTTTAGAATATATCGTATGTGGTGCTGAGGAGGCAGTGGACCGTGCTTGACTGGAGACTTTGCACCTGTATGCATTAGTTTAGCTCAAGCAGTTCTGAGATCTCTCTACTGCTCCTTTCCCATCCCTACTCCTCTTTATGCATCTTTCTGTACGGAATGTATTGTGGCGCTGCATGAGAGACAGCCTAGATGGAGTCCTAATAAATCAAAGCTAAGTGGACAATTTTAGCCTCATGTGCAGTTTACACTTTGCAGGTGTGAACAATTCAGTTGGAGATAGCTTAAAGTTTTAGCCTCACTTTTAAAGGAAGACATCTTATTTTTTGGCGTAAGATTACTTCTGTTTGAAACAACCTTTATGTAGTGCTGCACTGAATGAAGAAGCTCTTATAAAACATTGAATAAGACACAATGTTCGAATACTAAGACCTTAAACCTAGTGAAGCAAACATGCTAGTGTACAAATGCCAAGTGTAATAACCAAAAGAAACTGTATGTGTGAGGCATATTGGTAAAGTCTAAGTCAGTGGCTTAAAGTTCCTCTAAGAGCTTCAAAACATGCAGGCAGCATGCATTTTTTTAATGGTAAGGAGAATATATAGGTCATGTAAAGTACAACGTTAATTCTTTGAGAAAATTAAAATGTGTAGTGGAGCAATAAACTAGTGTTTTGTGGAAAGACAAAATTTTAGCGCATTGATGCACCCAGTTTATTACCACTGGCAGGCATACCGTTATATATGCTGCTTTAAATTAGTATATGGAAAGAGAATAGTTCATGACCACAAATACAGGATTTCTTGTTCTAGAGTTGCTTAGTGTGTGAAAACTATCTCAAATTCAGAATGAAATAGAAAAAAGCAACTGGTATTTGGCTGGGTAGGCACATCAACTCCAAGTTAGCTTTTTAGCTGACTCCTAATGAAGCTATTTTCTTTTTATTTTCCTTATTTGTTTTTCCTGGAAAAACAACGCAACTCAATTCTATGAAAATAGGCCAATCAAAAGAGTGCTTGAAATGTGTCAGAGTGGAAGTATGGGTTGCCATGGCTGACAAGAATTTGATGATATCGAATATAATTGTTAACTGTTTATTGGCTATGGCACATACCCGTATATAGTCATTAGCTAAAAAACTTGGTAAGCAGAGGAAAAAATACTTTCACTGGAGGGACAGTGTTGATTTTCTTAATTTGAACCATTTTTGTTGTTTTTTTCCCTACAGATATTTATTGTACTAATCTTGTACAGAGAGACATAATCTGTTCTTCAAAATCTTGGTATTTATTATATGATGCCCTGTAATAAGTTAGTACTATATAAATGTGCTTAATAATTTGATAGCAATGTCATACAGAAATCTACCCCTTAATAAGGATGAAAGCTTTGCTTTAAGGTGATACAGTATGTATTAACTTTTTTTTTGAAACAGGTATGTGCTAATTAACCCAGCTTGAATGTTTTCTGTAAATCTAGTAAGAACACTGCTAAAAAGCAGGTTTATAATGTAACTATCTGAGAATATAATGAAAGTTTAAAAAAAAGTAAATTTTTTTGTAACATGTGCGTGGCGGATGGGGAGAGAGAGAGAAAGTATCTTTAGGGTTAAAAAAGAATAAAAGAATTGTAAGAAAGATAATAACTTACGTTGCCTATTTGAATTTTATAGGAATCGTCAACTGCTTCTAAGGCCAGTTTTCCTGAAAATGAGTCCTCTCCTTCTTCACCAAAGCATCAAGCCACAGTCAGTATGCAAAGTGTTTAAATAGATAAGTAGATGTTGTAGAGACTGGGCTATTCATTTTTGGATTAGAGACTTGTGGGTAAGCCTGCTTGTTATTGAGAAAAATAATGGGATAAAAGTATTTGAGGGCTTTACATTTTAAAAGGAATGCATTGCATCCAACTGTGCTTTCAGTAAACATGTAAATGTCTTTGGTTTAAATACAGCTTGGTGATGGGAGATTAAGTTTAAAGTTCACTGTGGAATAAAGTTAGGTCAGATGATGTAGAACTGAGGTTATTTCCTCTAACAGTCATGTCTTCTCACCTTGCAACTTGGAAGGTAAAAGCAGAAACAAACTCCCTCTCCCCACAGAATCTCTCACTATCAGTAGGCAGTAGTAGTTTGTAGTATTTGAGATTTTTATTTTTTACTTGTGTTTCAGTCTCCTTGAAAAGACGTAGAAGACCTGGCATAAATAAACTATGTCTTTTTGATTTAGTAGAATAACTACCGGGAGGAAAACTTAAGCTCGTTAAACTCATTATTAATGTTTAATAGATTTTTTGCTTCAGTTTGTTTTAAATGTGATCATTGCTTTTTAAACAGGGTGAAACAATTCAGAAAATGAAGTTTTAATCTTTTTTTCTGAATTTTGGAACTGTATGACATTGAAATATGTGCCTTGATGAATTTTAGCAGCCCTTTAGTAGGTAGCTCATGGCATTAAAGGCCCAACTTTTGTTTCATTCTTACTCTACATGCAGAGGAATGGTTCTCTGGTTTATTCATGCTGATCCATTCTTACACCTCTTCAAACAGTTTTCTACAATAAAATAAACATTTCATTAAGCAAGCATAGTCAATAGCCTTACACACCAGCAATTCTTACTGTGTATTCTAATTTCTTTAAATGGGGCTTAGACCTTGAATTATTAAAATTATATTTTGTAGAATTCTCTGCTGCTTTAGACAATAGAAAAAAAAATCTCTGTTTTCTTTAGCTGTACCCTAGGATTTAAATATTACAAAGCAGGCTGGTGAATTTTTGTGTGCTTTGTTCCTTAACTTTCTACTTCCTTTTCTCCAGTTACATTAATTTTCCCATTAGTACCCCCTAGTGTTGCTGCTAAGTACAGCATTATGATACTTTTTCTGAATAATAATTCTTTGGAGCATTCCCACTGGTTCCACCATGAGCAATTTATTGAAACCATAATTTATTTGAGAAAGTGGGCATGGGTTGCTCCATTACTGTGAAAGATGGTGACGGAGCTGTTTCACTTACTAAAGCCAAAGGTTTCTTAGAAGGTTGCAGTGCATGGGACTGTTAGCGGTGGTCTGCACGGATCACAGATGAAGTGATCTAAAGAGTGGGCTGCTTTTTTTTTTTCTTTTTTTAAGGGAGGGTTGGGGAGGCAAGTGACTAATACCTTCTATTGAAAATACCAGTTTTGGAAAATAATGTATATATATCACTGGCTTGGGAATGTATTCCAGCCCAATGGAGATACTAGATTGAGTAAGAGTAGCAGTTACCATTAGACTGAAATAATATCTGAACCACTAGCTAAACACTACTGTCCTTGAAAACATGTCTTTTTTTGTGGTTTATGTGCTGTGCTTGAAAAATGTAGGTAAAATTTTTAAGGTTCATGAAAAACAGATCTATGTCTCTAAGAGTATTGTGACAGTATTTCAGCAAAAAAATTTTGATATTGTGTGCTGCAGTTATGGTCCATTTAAATTTGAGATTTAGAGGAGAATACTGGAGAGAATATCTCTTCTATTTTTGTTGGATTTAGAATTGAGGACATTTTTGTTATGATAAAACTAATTTGGATCCTTTCCCTAGTTGGTTGTTTCAACTAATAGCTTAGTTCTTAAACTAGGAACTGTTACAGAAAATAATTTAACGTTTTCTTAGCACCATTTGCTGGTAGGACAAGGCTGGAGGGACAGGAGAAAATGATAGAATTTGTTACCTCATCTTGAGAGTCACAAATTGCATAAATCGATGGTTTACCTTTTTATCCTAGAATATTTTTTCAAACATTCCTTTATTATTTTGTATAGAAACTAGAAATATTCACTGCACATATTTGAAACTTGCAAATACCCTTGTTCAGCAGTGTTCTTTTTCCACTGTTCACTGACTGATCTCCAGATTTGTATGGAGGTATACCAATTTAAATCATTTTCAACAAGAAGACTTAAGCAGTTTGAAATTCTAATATTTTGCTTGGGGATAGGAAAAAATAGGACATCAAAGAAATATTTCACTCATCTGTTTTTGAAATGAATATGTTAATATTTTTATGCGTTTCAACCCTGTTTTATTTAAAATATGCAATTATGTTAAAATAATTTGGAAGAATTTTATTGGAGAATTTAGGCTGTCTGTGAACCATCTCCCTTTTTAGTAAGGAACACAAACGTGCTATTACACAAAGCATTATAAACTTACGTTTAAAATGTTCTCTGTCTAGTACCACAAATGATTTAGTTTGGCTTCTTCAAGGCCCAGGTTCTTTGGATAAGGAAAGCTTTTTACCTTCTGGATGGTAATGAGTAGTTTCCCACAGGAATTTTGATTTTTCCTGACCTCTGCATATTTAAATATACTTATGACAGTTTCTTGAAGTTATAACATGGGAAAAGGTAGCTCATTGCCAGAAATTTATTATTTGGGGGATTGAATTCAGTGCTGTGATGGCAATAGAAGCAGATTTTCTTTTGTATTTGATATGTCTTACCCTGTCTTACAGGGTCAAGAGAAGTATGGGTTGTTGAATGTGACAAAGATCACAGAAAACGGGAAGAAAATTCGGTAAGTCTTGGACTTGTAGAAGTACAGGTGCATAATAGTTTGTGTAAGATACCTCACTTTTCCATTAGGACAGCATACCAGGTTTTGCAATTTCTTTGTTTTTGTCTGAATTTGCCTTAGAGGTTTTCCTTTAGGACATGGCGTTTCCTTATTCCAGACTATGTGTTTTTACCAGTGAGCTAAAGATAACGGGCTTCAGAGAGGTAGAGGCTCATGCCTCTATGCCAGAGCTCTACACAGGGCAGTGATTTAATGAAGATGTGCTGATGAGAGACAGCTTTTTAAAATGGGATTGATTTATTTATTTAAGAGGAAATCTGTATAGGTCTTGTTCCTTGGGTAGAATAAGTGTAAGAGGGGCTTTCAGAGTTTGACTTCATCTCCCTTCATTTCCAAGGAGCATACATGTTATGTACTCCCTAATTCTTCCTTCACTCCACTTCTGAGGAATTTGAAGCAGAATGTATTGCCCAATGTTGATCTCTATGTAGGTGATGGATGACCTCATTTCTAACTTCCTTTCTCTGCCTCAAAGGCAGATATTTACACTATAAATCATAACATACAATCATGTAATGCTGTCTAGCTTACATTTCTGGTGATTGCAAAGAGTCAGTGTTAAATACAGCGTAAGTGTGGCACAGCCTGAGATTTAATTTAGATTTACTTTTTACTTTGAATTTTTAAGATTTAATCTTTTAGGTCTAATACTGTGTTCAGTGTTTCCCAGACTTTTGATAGATGAAGCATGCTTTTGCTGGGGATTAAATAGTCAGCACCCAGCTGATATTCCAGAGCCACCCTGACCTAGTCCAGTGCACTGGGCAGCAGATCTGACCCCTAACTTGGTTCTCCAGATCGGCTCGTAAGAGCTTGGGAGGAAAGGGAGGACAGTGGCTCGTGTATGCTGCTACTGGTACAGTATACTCTCACTGTTTATATTGCATCTGTTGGAATCGTTGATTTGTATTACTGCACTGCTGTACAGAAAGATGCAACATGGCCATCCTGTCACTTTGAGAGCTGTTGAATTGAATTGAGAGCTGAATTGCCCATTTTTGGGCAATGGGAATAGATTGTCAGGGCATGTCAAAAATTTTTTTTTTTAACCTCAGGAGGACAGGCACTCAGGCATAAAAACAAATAGACAGCTGGAATAATTAATTTGTTCTTTTTCTGCATTTTTTAGATGTGTAGCAAATATGTTATTGCCAATGTAGATAAGCTATTACATAAATGTGGGACATTTGCATCCCAATGATATGATATGATCAATCGATTTCAGAATTATGCAGTACTTTGGCATTATCTACTAAGTACACAGTAGGCTGAGCTTTCCAGATTAGCCCCTTTGAAACTGTAATTGTATGGTGTTTCTCCTGGTGAACTGCTTCCACTACTAATTAGCTTTGTTTGATTTAGACTTTGATGGTCAGGCTGAGACTGTTAACATATGTTCACTTCTACAAATATGATAGCAATTAACACTTACTAATAGCACTAATGACCGTATGTATGGCTAAGTATATTAACATGCAGGTCATCTGGGCAACAATGATAGACAGCTTAAATATCTACTTCCAAAGTCAATTTATCTTTGTTTTTTTACAAACGTTTACAGAAAGAATTGGATGTCCTCATGGGCAGTGTTACAAGGTTCTTCACTGCTGTTCACTAAAACCCAAGGGAGTGGAACTGGCTGGGTAAGCTCGGGAACAACCCCCACCCTCATTTAAGTGTTAATTAAGTGAAGCATAATAAATTTATTTGTAGGACTTAAATACTGATATGCATACATCATTTAGAAAAAATAAGTGTGCATAAGTTAGCAGGAAAATAGTTTAATGTAACAATTATCATGTAGAATGAGAAGACAACCGGTTGTACTTTCTTATATTTCAGAAACATTTTTATATTTGATAAGAAACTGATAAAGAGGTTATTCAGGTGCCCTGTAAGCTTGAAGTTTTTGCTCCAGCCCAAATATTTTTGTGTTCCTTACTAAACAGTAAACTGTCTAAACAGTTTGTTTGTTTTACCATTCTTGGATATTTTTTCATAAACTCCAGGTAATTTTGAATGTGATACGTGTAATAAAGAAAATAGTCTGACACTTGGCTTGTTGCTTTGGACTATTTGAATACTGTAGTATTGTTGTTTTATCACTTAGTCTTTGCATTGTTGAATTCCGTATTTTGTTTTATATCTGCATAATGCATGACAAGTATTTATATCTATTTTGATGTCTGATGAAGACCTGAACAGAAACATCACACTGAAGATGATGATTTTTCAATTTTTGTATCATCTCTAGTTTAATAGCACTATAATTAAATTGGCTATATTTATCCAGCTGTATTCCTATATTAATAGGTATAGAAACGGTTCTTTACGGCTTACTTACCTACTTTTGGAGTTCTGACATTAAATCGTGTAGATCTCCTATAATAACTAAAGAGAGGTCAGATTCGGTATTCGTTACATCAGTGTATTATCATGCGAATTGGAGCAGAATTGCATGTTACAGATCTATGCTATCTTGCTGTGCTTTGCTAATCTTTCCTCTTGGCTCACTTTCTCCTGCTGTGCTTCTTTTTGGGTAGTGAATTGGTATTTACATTTCTTTTCTAAAGCATTGAGTTCACTTCAGAGCTGCAAACATAATTTTTTTGTCCTTCTGTGCTGTGGAAGGGGTGGTTGAAAAAAAAAAAATAGGTAAGGATGGGTAAATAACAACATTGGGGGTAGAAGAGAATGGAAAGAGTCAAGTTGGACAAGATGATCAAGCAGAATGGAAAGAAAAAGAATGAAGACTAAAGGCATGAGATACGATAAATTGCACTGTCTGGTAGGAAGTAAACCTGGTGACCTGAAGAGGTCTGCCCACACTGTATGTGGGGAGGGGAAGAGAAAGTGATGTGCATCAAAGCCAAAGCACAGAAAGAGTCATAGAAACATATCGATACAGATTTATGAAAGTTACTGACTTTCCCACCTGTAAAAATTGGGACACTAGGTAAATGTAATTACCATTATTCATCAGTAAGAAAAAAATATTGCAAATAAGAAAATGACCAGAACTTGTGAATTTTTTAATATAACTTTTATAACAAAGTATTTTGAAGAAATATTGAAGAACCTTAAAAGGTGAGCTTTGAAGCAGGAAGCACTGGGATTTCGAAGGTTTTAAAACTCATTCCCTTACCTTCCTTCATGCCCTTCAGTCATTGTCTGTTGTTTAGTCAGGTTCAGTTTCATCACCCTACTTCATAAAATGGAAAATTCCTAGCCATTCTGAGGTGAGATTTGATATTTAGTCTCAGTGCACAAAGAATACTATTATTTTTGCAGCATGCTAATATTAGTGATGGAAACCGATAACTTCTGTAACTTACTTGTATAGCTAAGTATCCAAAAAGCGCTTTAATTTTACAGGTTTAAATATGCATGTTTGGAAAGTAAAATGATTTGCCTGAGTAACTAACCAAGTTCCAAAAACTCAATTACAGCTACTAATATTCTTAATCCAAATAAACCCCCCATTATTTTAACTATATGTGTGTATCATTGAAACAGACAGTGCTGAACTAAGATACTGTTCGTGAATGTATGTTACTGTAATGAATGAATGTGTGCCCAACTGAATTATCCATGAAAGTTAGTCATGCAATTCTGCTTATTGCTTAGGGATACTAGGGCAGGTTGTGTTACACCTTCCACATACAGCCATTTGATGGGGAAGGGAAAAAAAAAAAAAAGACAAATTCTTTTGATAGTGGAGCAAAAGTATCATAGTCACAGTATTCTGTGTGAGACTGTCAGGTAAGTGTGCTGTCAAGTATTGGAGTAGGGTCAGCAAAATAAATATCAACAGTATGAACAGAATAAAGTGACGCTGGAAGTATTGAGGGAGGATGTCTTTCAAGGACTTTGTGCTGTATGCCTGCAGACTTGCAGTTGGCTTTGTAAATGTGTAATTCGGCACACGCTCTTTTTTGCTCTTTGTGTAGGACATTTTTTGGGGTGGTGTTAAAAATTCCACCTCACCTCTCAAACTTTGATCTTTGTCAGTATTTTGATAAGGTGAAGTCAAGTCTAACAGTTTGACATACGATAACAATTACGTTTCTTCTTCATTTTATGAGAAGAATATATGTTGAGCATTCATCTAGTGATTGATATAACCATATCTTTTTTGTGCATTGTTTTGTGACTTCATCGCTTTTCTTCCTTTTTTCATCAAGTCGTTTTGCCAAGGGGGCTCAATTCCTGAGCTCTTGCTCTCGCTGCTTTCTTCTTGGAAAAACGCTCTCAGTCGTCGACCTGCTGTCACCTATGTAAACTCTGACCAAGTTTCAGCTATCACTGTATGTGTTCTTGTTGCATGCCTCTTGTCATTGTAAGGCTATTTTGCCACTAATCTTGAATGTAAATTTGAATTTTTCCAAGGTTTAAGTTTTGTCACTTCACATAACGCTTTTTGTGTATCCTGCTTGCTGTTTCTGAAAGTCATCCAAGGTGCACATTAACACAAATATGTTGCGGTAATCCTGTAATTGTTCTAATGAAACAAAGCAGATACTTGCTTCATCAGTGCCAGAATTTTAATCCCAAAATTGCCCACTATTTGAACTACCAGTGTCTTGACTAATAAATAGCATGATATGGTCAGGTTTTTAACAGATATTTTATGTCTAATTATTCCTAACACAACTAATTTAGGATGTTTGTAAGGTGCCTATGATGGCTTTGATACCATGACATACATGTTGTTGGTTAATTCTAGCTATAATTGGAATATCCAAAAATGTAAATGTTACGCTTAAAAAGCTGAAAGGAAAAGAGCTCAAGGATGTTCTGGCTATATGCCACATACAGAAAACTGATGCAAATTTGTAGGACTCTTTATGTATAATTTAAGCATCTGTAGTTAGTCATGTTTTGAAGTGTAGATGCCAAGCACATAAGTGCTGCTTATCAGAAACTGATAAAATGTTGGTAGCTAATACAGTAGTTTGTTGCTCGAGGTGGATGAGGAGAAATTTAGATAATGATACTAGTGCTAGAAGAAACAAACAGGCTTGTCTGGTTGTATAGTTGGTTTTTAATATCTCCTTCTCAGCACTCTTACCAGAATCGAACTAAAGCTTTCAACCAAAACTAAAGTATTGGTAATTTTTAAAACTATTTTGGTATCTTGGCTGTATTCCCTGAATAAACTGCCTTTTGTTTTCTCTTCCTATAGGGAAGAGTAACCGTAGGCTTGTTAAATTAACCTTGGGCTAAAAATGATACAACTGCCTTTTCTTTGTCTGTCAAAGTCATTGCTATATATGTAGAAGCTTGGGATAGATAATTTGTACACAATTTGGTATCCCTTAAAATGCTACCTTCTGTAAGGAAATCTGTGGGGTTTTTAAATATCTTTTTAAAGGGAAAAATACATTTTCAACTGTGTAAAGAAAGCGTCTCTCAGTTTTTGGTGTGAATGAGTTGTAATAGCTATCACCAAATTTTAGTGATGGGGCTTCATAAAACACAGCAAGTGGTAACTGCTTAGAAGGATTCATCTGTTAACCTTCTGTAATAGTCCTCAGTGTCAAGTACAGTGGTGGTAAACCAGAAGTGGGTAAACTTTTTGATTAAACATCAAGGAAGCAACCTCTTCAGGGTTCATCTGGGCAAACTGTTTACTGTGTTACACCACTGTGTTTACAGACAAGGATGCTATATGTGCATTACTACAGTTCATTGGTATTGCGCAGCTGAGTATACAGGAGATCAGATGATTATCATGAAAGCTATTTGGAATGCAAATAGTTCTCTGAGTCCAGTTTCAAAAAACTTCCATCATTTTGCTATGACAATAACGAATTTTTTTAATTGTTTTTGTCAAAGCTGTAAGCTCCCTATCAGCCACCAAGGAGAATATGTCCCCTCAGCTCTATTTCTGCAGGTGGGGAGGACTTGGAATTAAAATGTGCTACCCAACTCTAATTAGAAACAGAATTACAGGAATGGCAGGTGTCATTTGTACATCCAAAGTCTTCCCATAAATAACATCCAGTTCTGTTTCCAAAGAATACTGGAATATATCACAATACAGACTGCGTGGCTCATCCTGTGGAGGCTTCCAGGACTTGGAGAAAACTCTGAAGGGGTTGAAAAGGCTCTCTATTTATTGATGTCAGCACACATCTTCAAGGCGGTCCTTAAGCTACACAGAATCTACTATGTCTAAAGCAAAAAAAAACCCCAAACCAAACCTCCTATTCTTTCCAAGAAGTAGAAGTTCTCTGCCGTATAACTATCATAAGCACATCCCTGACTATGTTGGGTTTTTTTCTAGAAAAAGTAGTCAGAAGGGACTCCAGGACAGCTGACAGCACTGTGTATAGCCAGACCTCTTCCCCTTTCTGTCTCACACTGGTGTCCTTCCCAAATCTCCCAGACAGCTGAGAAGAGAAATGCAGTAAGAATAAGGTGTCTGCTCAATGAAAGCTGAATTTATCCCGACTAGTGCTGACTTACTTGGTAGCGCACTCTGTTTTGAGAAAGCAGACTTTATGTCTAGGTGGCAGCAGATGCTAAAGAGAAAGGTTTTCTCTTTACTGCTCCCAACAAAACCTGCTTGCTTCAGGGGGCTTTGACTGCCTTTAGCATAACCTTTGTATGCAGAGCTTCTGAGCAGCGGTGTACAGGACTTGCTCCTGGAAGCTTTCCAGGAGAGAAATGGCTGCTGGCACCTTGTTTTCATACACCCAGGAGCAGAAAAGAACCTTGACAGGAAAGCTCATAGGAGAGCCTGCATGCTAAACTTAAAATTTTCTTGAATAAAGAAATTAAGTTTGTGATGAGTATACAATATATTGGTGTATCAGAGAAGCTTTGCAGAGAGGCTGGATTGTTTGCATGTGTTTCCCCATCCTTGGATCTCACATGGTTTGGGCACTGCCTGCATGAAGGAGCAGGGAAAGACTTCCTTTTTTCCCCTCTGAGAAATTTAGCTTCTAGCTTTTTGTTCGTTCTGTGCTTCTCTGAAATGCTGGGGGGAGTCAGGCCAAAAACATGGGTGGAATGCAAAGGTGTTTGAGGTAGTACTGCAATCTGTGGGTGGGGATTTCAGCAGGCTGATGGATTGGGGGGCTTTCCTTTTTGGACAAAACAGCAGTGATTGTTACATTTGTTTTTGTTGTTTGTTGATTTCACCTGTAGCAGGTCATCTCCTGTCTTCTCAGCATCATCTGGGTGGTGTTTTTAAGAAATCCCCCCGATGCTGCAGAGGACTTTGGCACTAGTTTCCTGCTTTCCCCAGTGCCAAACTCTATAAATCGGTATTTTTTGATTTCCCCCCCCCTAACATGCAGCAAGATTGTTCTCGGCTGTCGGGGAGTGTGTGGCTCGGGCACTTTGGTTGTATATGAAGCAGTTATGTG
>VZSC01000955.1:182288-346022 GCA_013398225.1 Steatornis caripensis | reverse complement strand
GTGAACTGTGCTGCTGAGCCAGGCCTCTCAAAAAAGCTCTGCTGTAATTAACGAGAAACGTTCGTGGATGAGGTATCTGAGAATTAAGTTAGAAAGCAGAAGGGGTTTTTTCAAGTGCTGGTTGGCGTTGGGTAAATTAGAAATATTCCCCCATTCTGATGTTTCGTGGGTAAAATAAAGAAGTTAAGATGCTACTTTCCTTTCAACATTTAATTGCCCTTAGGACTCAAGGCAGGAAGATTTTTCCAGTGGTAAACAGCCTTTCTAAAACACAATTAGCATTAATTAACATCCATGCTGGGAATTTAATCAGAAGCAGCAGATTAGTTCTGTTTTCTGAACCATTTTTTCCTCACCTTGGATACGACTGTTCCTGTACAGGCTGGAAACCTCATGTTCACAGCGAGGAGCTTGTCCTGGGGCTTATGTCCCCAAGAGCTGTCACACGAACAACATTCGCACATCAAATGCATTTAAAAGAAGTAGAAAAGAACCTTTCTGATGAATCGAATGCTACAAGCTTCCCCTAGAAGTACAGCATTAAATTTCTGTGCTACAGCCAAGTGACTTGCAGCTTTCCCTGTTCTGTGTTTTACTTATTTAGCTCAATTAGAGCTTTTTGTTTGTGAGGGTCACTGAATTGGTTTATTTGAGGGATGATATTTCAAAGCTATGTGGTGTACATTCAAACCCTAGTCAAAGTACTTTATTTTAAAAATTCAGGATACCTAATATAAATGTGGAAGTAGTAGATCAAAATAGCTCCCTGATGTTTTCCTCCGAATTGTTTGAAGGGTTACTTGGTGGTTAAATGCTTTTTTTTTAATCACTTCGGTTATTTGCTGTTTGTTTAGCAGCTAGACAGTGAAATTGAGTTCTGTTTTCTTGCTAGGATATGCTCCAGTATTGCAATAGAAGCACTAAAGGAAAATATAACGTGGAAAGCATTGGTAGAAATATAATATAGGGATATACAAAATATATGTGTTACAAAAACATGAAAACTGAACATGGTCTTTCAGTGCAGGAGCGATGTGATTCCTATCTAGCAAAGCTACTATTTTTGGTTTTATATACAACTGTTGATTAACTGACAGAATATTTTTTTTGTTCACCTACTTGCTGGCCAGTTTTGCTTAAAGCTTGGGACTATCTTGACTAAAATCAGGCTACAATCAAATGCAGTATGGGCTTCTGCCATTTGTGATATGAAAAAAAGCTCTGCTGGAATCTGGTTGGCATTTGAAGTTCCAGAATTTGAAGGACTTCAGGCTGAGCAGCATTTAATAGGCATGCTTAAAGAGTGTTATGTGTGTGGTTTTTATTTGGGTTTTGTTTTCCTAGTGTCATGACTGTTGATTTGTGGCAAAGTACTGTATCAGGGTTAAGTTGTATAGGCTGTAAATGATGTATGTTATGTTTCGAGGATTGCAAGACTGTGTACCTGTTATGAGTTTCTTTGTTTTTAAGTTTGTCATAATTGTTCCTTTTTTCCAGAAGTTTGGTGTCAATCAGTCTAAGCCAGAATTTACAGTGGATCTCAAAGGGGCATTGATTGACTGGGCCTCAAAGGACAAATCCAGCAAAAAGAATGTTATTGAGGTGAAGTATATTGTTTAGATGCAGAATTACATGTACTTTAATTAATGACTTAAGAAACTTTCTCTAAATTTAAAATCAAAAACTTTTGAGTTTTCTACATATCTTCCTACTCAAATGTAGACGCATCTTAGTACCTGCAAGAAATGTCCATTTTTAATATGTCTGTATGGGATATGCTTTTAAGCTTTAAGCAGACTGTTACTGTTTTCACTGGTAAGCGTTCTAGAGTGGCTATATATTGTCTAGAAGTTATGCCAGGGAGAAGTTTAATTTGATGTAGGTAATTTTGCTTTTGAATTTTAGTGTGTTTATCAAATCTGATGACATCTGTTTTTATTTCTTTAAAGCTGAAAACGCGCCAAGGAACTGAGCTCTTAATTCAGTCTGATAATGACAGCTTTATTAATGAATGGTATAAAGTTCTTAACTATACCATCAACAATCAGGTATGTTTTTGAATCATGAAGGTGCTATTTTCAAGGTAATACTAATTTAGTAAAATAATTGATGTAACGACTCCTAGTGCTTCATGTACATCTTTATTTCCTCATATTCTTGAGCATGGGAAGGAGGTTGAGGGTATGGCAGTTCCTGGTGGTGGTGAAATATAATCAATAGTGACAGAGAAAGAAGGATGGTTCACTGAATTGAGAACGATGAGATGTGGGCTGACCTCCAGCTCAGAAATTAGTTCCTTCTGTGGCCAAATACTTGTTCTGTATACATTAATCAGCATGTGATACTGCTATTCATGTAATAAGGCTGCACTAAAGTGCAAATTAAAAGCCCTGACAAGATACTGTATTATCTCTTCTTATCAGACAGCATAATGCCAACTATTTAATCAACAGAAAAGTGATGAAGCATTTGCTCTTGATGTTTCCAACCAAGATTTACCATCTTTGAATTCAGAAGAAGTTGGGGGAGATCTTGGAGAAAGTATTCCTCCATCATCAAGTTGGCTTATGTGTATTCTTAATCTTTATAGTTACAGGCCTGGCTGCTGCACATAAGCTGCATTTATGTTGCTTTCGATGTCAGTCAGTGTCCTTCATTTCTCTTAACTCTGATAGTGTTTTCCACATATGGGTGTTTTCCACCTAAACACAGCAGGCTAACATGTATGGCTTAGTTCCTTTATCGAGTGCTCATGGTTTGGGGTCCTAATCTGCTCTCTCCTGGTATGAAAATATCATGACCCTTAATAACCAGGCAAGGCAGTTAGTCAGTGGTACCCTTCTCCTGTCTGCCCCATGTAACGCAACGGAGGCCGCTTCTTCCCTGCTTAAATATAAAAGAAGATGAAAAGGAAAGGCTGAGATGAGAGCGAGGTATTACGTGTTAGGTTGAGAAAGTGAGTGGTGGAATAGGGAGAATTTATGAGCATTCTGGGGGAAATGGTGATGTATTACTGCTGGGAGCTGGTACCGAAGAGACCTAAGATTACAAGGGAAAAATTTAAGGAATACATTCTTGGACTACCTGGTAGTTTGGAGCACTGAAGCTTTGGCTACAAAAATCCATCCGATCTGAAGCAAACTTTTAATTCTTGGAACTTTATGGTAATAGTAGCTGTGAATCCCTTTCCCAGGACAGCTATGGCTAGTTTTAGTGTGATGAGATCTTCCTTAAAAGAAGGTACAGCTTCAATTCTGGTATCTTTGCTCCTTCAAGCTGCTGTGGTAGCAATATGCTGTACAAGTGGAATAGCCACCTGCAAAGGATGTGGCTGCTTTTTTTTTTTACATACAAAAGCTTTCAAGTTATTAAATTAGACTTGTTTCATAATACAAGCCTAGACTCCAGGTGATATTTTCCGAAGCAGTTAATTGTTTTAAAATTTATCAGTCCTAAAAAGCTTTGAAGCCTCTTGGAGAGCACTGTCCAAATAGTCTCAGTGGCAGAGGACATTAATTGAGCAGTTAAATGTATTGATCTTTGATATGTAAAAAGGCTATCCAAAGCTTTTAAAAAGCAACAGGGAACGAGGGTGTTGAAAGCTGACTTAGCCCTTCAAGTTGAAGTGCAGCTTAGTCAGTGAAGTCATGCTCTGTTCATTCAGTGCTCTGGAGTACACAACCTTGCCTTATTTTAAAAATGTCCTTCCTTGTAACGAAAGACACTGCACAGTTGGATTTTTGTAACTGCTTAGAAATCAAGTTCACTTTAGTAGAAGTGAAGTGAGACGTATGCTCTTGGAAGGGGGTATGTTGCACTGAGACCAGAGGAAGTTTCTTTACTGCTAGTCTGCAGTCATGCGTGTAGCGTGGGTATGAGGCTGCAGGTGGACAGTTTGACAGAGTCTCGTTTCTGCCTTCACACTACAACATGATGTACATTTTCACTTGACTGTCTTTAGTAAGAATATTCTGAGAGAGCAATAACACAGGGCAAGGATTTTAGGTGCTGATATATTTACTTTTTCAGAGTGAATTCAGTGTATGTTTTGACAGTGATGAGTTTTCCAACTGGTAGTTCTGCTTTGTATTAAGAAAATCTTAATTACAGAGATCAGAAATAGGGTAAATGCTCTAGAAATGTTTTTTAGACTTTATCAATCAGATGCTTCTGTAGCAGACCGTGGAATAGCTGATTTCTTTTGAAAAAGAAACCATTTCTATTGTTTATTGGTTGATGTAATGAAGTGTTACCATGAAAGGCTGCTTGTGCTTTGTTCAGTGTCCAGCAAAGCTTTCTTTGTTGGGTCTTATGATCAAATAGTATTTCTCAAAGTTACTCACTCTGCCAGTGAGAATGGTATCATCTCCAAAGATATGTTTAGCATCTAGAGTTCAGGAAAGAACCAACTGAATATCATTGTAGGGGAAGAGATGTATATTGCAGAACTGTCTACAGGGAATGTATTTGTTAATGCTGTGTTCTATGAATTGGCAAACTGTTCACTGTATATCTTAAATTTAATAGGTAGTAGAGTCTGATGAAGCATTAGAAGATGACATACCGGATTCACCTGGGGTGGAGAAACAAGACAAAGAGAAAGAGAATAAAGACTCTAAGAAACTTCGTTGTGAGTTGAAGATTTTCCATTAATTCATTTTAGCAATGTCCATTTTTATTTTTTTGCATCTTCAGTATTATGTGTAAATAGAGAAGAATTCAAAAGGACAGCTAGAAATGAAGCTACTCAAGTTTGGAAGAGGCTTTGATATAGGTCATTTTGCATCTTGGTGCCAGTTAGTAGATGTTCTTCCATGTTTATTAATCATACTTAAGAAAGCGGGGGGGGGGAAGTACCAAATGTCTTTAGCTCCTGCTGTACAACACATGAAAAAGAGGAGGAAATAGGCAGTGGTGAAATCGATTATTTCCAAGGTATTGTCAAATGCACAGAAGTAATTAGATGTTTGTTTTCTCTGACTTTTTATAAATGATTTTGAGTAAGAATTCTTTTGTCCTTTTACATGTTCAAAACTGATTGGAATTGTTTTACTTGTTTTTGTCTGTGGTACAGCATCTGTAAATATTTGCACTATTAACTTCAGCGACTATTTTGCTAAGTTGCTAATGGTGTTATATTGGCTCATTTAGAGAAACTAAACATTTTTAATTACACCTTCAGAATTTTAGAGCTAAGTTTTCTTTTAGCCACAGAAATTTCTTCCTATGCATAGAAATCTATTAATCAGGCAGACTGATGAATGTTTTTGACTGACGTCTCTCTTTTGCTTCTGGGCCTTATATGTAATTTGCAAGAAAGTACTTATTTCTTTGAAAATAGTGAACTTAATGAAAGGCAAGACCGGTTTTGAAACATAGTTGTATTTTAAAAATTCCTTATAAATTCTATGTGTAAGCTACCATTTAGTTAGTTTCACAGGCAGCATTTGGTTTTACAAATTTTTTTATGACAGAGTTGTCTCTTGGTTTGAAAAATGGATGCTGTTTACGAGTAGCTCTGAAAAGTTGAGGAGAAAAATGTGGATGCATTGCAAATTTCAATAAGTTTTTTATGTGGTTTTGAGCTTAATATTTTATTTTTAATGTTGATTCCTTGGCAGATAAATGCAGTGTTTGTTCTGTGGATAGTCATGCTAAATGCATTTCTCTTTCCAGCAGTGAAAGCACCTAGCAATATAGATTCCACAGACCAGAAAAAGACCAAAACGAAGCTCAAGAAGTTTCTTACACGGCGCCCTACGTTACAAGCTGTCCGTGAAAAAGGCTACATTAAGGGTAAATGAACCTTTTTAACAAAGGCGATAATTTGAAAAGCTTAATTTAGTAATTCATGTGTAAAATGGGGTTAAAATGGTCTAGTTTTAGAGTAAAACACATGTATATAGCTGGTTTAACAAAAGTCTTGGATGTATAGTGGAACTAGTGATTGTCATTCTTCTGAGTGCTGCTATTAGCCACTAAACTTCACGGAGGATGTCTTCTCCTTCAGCTCATTACTGGCAAAACTGCAGTGGAAATTGGGGGCCCAGGAGGTGCTTGGAGATGGAGTGCTTCTTAGTGAGTCCGTTTGATCTGCTGTTCCGGGCTGGAAACTTCAGATAGCTGATAATGATTTGAGCATACAAGGGAAAGAAAAGTCCTTTGGGTGCAAAGCTGAATTCATGTGTTCATCTGTTTCACAAGGGTGGTTTAGTCTGAGTGGACCCAGACAATCATGTGCCATCTCATAAGAAATGAAATATTTAGGCAAACCAGGATGAGGCTAAAGGAATCTTAACTTAAACATCATTTTTCCCTAACCTTTTTTGAATGTATACATTTTCAAAATTATTTCACAAAGAATGAGTCTTACTGTTGAATCAAACTTATGAAAGAATTTATTTCCATTTGTCACACTTGTGGAAACTCTAAGAGGAAAAGTATTTGCACAGGTTTAAGTTAATGTATTTGTGTAAACTGTTGACTTGGTACTCACTGTAAAACTTCATTTATTTATTTGTATGCTTTAGCAGGACTTGTAGGTGATGCTCTACTAGGGTCAAAATAGCATATGGGTAGGCAAATATCAGACCAAATCCTACTGTGATTTGCCTAACTACTACCTACTTTAACAGGTGTGCTTCTGTTGCATGTGACGTGTGATATATCTGTGTATCTGCAAATACAAATTAACTGTAAATGATTAATTTTTTGTTTGGGATAGGGAGGCATTATTCCCAGACTTTGACGTTTTGCTCTGCTGTACAGTTTAGTGTTCATGTCATGGCTCAGTGACGTAACTTCTGACATTGGCAACAGTAAACGCTAAGCCAAGTTTAATTTGTACACATGCGTGCTGATGACTGGATTTTTAATAAAGTCGTTAAGGAATGGAGAGTTTGTTTTTATTTAAAAGCATGCTGGAAAGTTTAAAAGTTGGATCTGCACTGTACAGTTTTGCATTTACTATATGAATGGAAAATATAGAAGTCTTTATTTAAAAGCCCGGTATACTTTTGTGGCTGCTATAGAACAAGCTTAGTAAACGGAAAACTTGGCAAACCCAGTATGAGTAGAAAAAAATCAACGAGAAGTTCTAGAAAAAAAAACACTTGAAACAGCATGCAGTAAGCAGAGAAGTACCTGTGCTAAAGTGTCGTTACATGGAAAAACAAAATTGCAAAAGTTACTTTAAGATGACAGGAAAAAATGATTCCTGTATATGTGGAAATTATTAAAGTTGGCGGCCATTGTAGCAAGTCAGTTTGTTACATGCTAGTATTTTCTTGTGCTACCTAATCTGCATTGCTTTACCTGCTACAGCTGCATGCTAGCCTGGCTTTCTACTGCGCGGGCTTTTTCAGTCCCTTGCTACTGATTCTGCTTATACAGCTGGCTGCGTGAGTAGCAGCAGCAGGACTGAGGTGTTTCGGGGTACTGACCTTGTACACATACAGCTAATAATACCGTTATATGCCAGTTCTCGTACTGTATAGTTGGCTTGGTGTGCTGTTTGGATTTCCCAAAGCAGTAGTCGGATGCAAGTGGTGTTAATGAATCTGCTTAAATTACTAAACATGAAAAATGGGCTAAATGCTATGCATGATGCAAATGCAAGAACAGTTTCTCTCTTGCATAAGCTCTGAAGTAAGATTACTAGATACTGCAAAGACAGCCACTTACATATCTTATTTAACAGATTAAAAAAAAAGAAAAAGCCACCACAAACTTTCTTTCCTTTAAGAGTGTGAGCTTTGCCTCTCTATCTCAAGATCCTATTTCAGTCTCGTGCATCTGAACAGGGGAGGTCATCTATTATTTGGACATCTTTGAAAACCATAGAAATGGGTCTGAGAGAGATTTTGGTCCTAACATAACCTGAACAAGAGGAGTTAACATGTTGCTGAAATACTCTTACGACATTACAAGAATCTGTTCTCTGCCCAAGCTGATTTTCATTTTTGCTCCAGTTTATGATAGAAAACTCTCCCCCTGGATTGTGTAGTTTTGAAAACAAAAACTCAAAATAACCTTTGCCCATAAATATCTGTATTTAGATTCCAGCCTTGCAACCAATTTACCTATGCATAGTCATACTTGCATCCATTCAGAGCTCTGTGATATTATACAAGTCTGTCATTTACAAATCCACGTCAAAACTTAAAAATGTTAAAAGTTAAAGACTTGACATGAAAGTAAATTAATATGTAGTGCTGGGTTAAACAGTAAGAAATGATGAAATTTTACAGGTTTTTTTCCCCAAGCAACACCCAAAGCTTTCACTTTGGTTAAAGTTTATAATCTCTTTTCGGATTTTTAAGAAAGATTACAGTAATTGTATTTTGAACTCAGAACAGGAATGGAGTGTAACAGGATATTTGAATCCATTTAATTTCTCATTACAGTAATGACTATATGACTCTTGCAAGTATCTCCTGATGGATTACAATAATTTCAGTAGGAAAAGTTCCTTACTCAGGGACTTACGTTGGGTAACTGCTGACACTTTTTCTTACTGGGAGCCTTCTCTTGCTGGGAGCTGCTGAGAACTCTTTTGAAAACTTTCTTATTTTCACTTTAATACTGCGACAATTGTATCCCGTAGTCTTTGCCCTTTGTAGAGGTTTGTTCTAACCTGAACTAGTTCTGTCACTTGAGTCCTGTTCCACTGTAAATCAGTCTCTTTACTTGGTTCCAGATCAAGTGTTTGGTTCCAATCTCACCAGCTTGTGTCAAAGAGAGAACAGCACGGTGCCAAAGTTCGTGAAGCTGTGCATTGAGCATGTTGAGGAACATGGTATGGTGAAAATTTTTTGTTTCCAAATCTCTCTTGCTCACGACGCTATCTAATTTTACACGTTTTAATCCTTAAAATGCTGCAGATTTCTTTGGGGGAAATGATCTGAACCCTGTATCTGTAGATAGCAATGAGTTTTCAAGAGTGGGGAGGTAGATGGGATCCGAACTGAGGAGAGGGTGGGAAACCTTACATCTGAGAAATTGATCTGCTTCAGTAGCTTTAAAGCTGAGGAGAAGGCAGGACAGCCTTCTGGCTGCAGAGCTTTAAGGAAAGAGGGATTACAAGTGATGGAAGAGCTCAGCCCGTCAACATTTTTTTCAGATGAAAAGAGAGACGCTTAAAATGCAGCTGTTCATTTTTGGAAGGTTTAAGCATTCTAACAAAATAATTTATATTAAAACTTCCTTGAAACAAACTTCTGGAAAAAGTGTTGTGTTCCTGCCCTGCATATGCTTTGACTGCCAGAAGACAAGTCGATCAGTGTGATGCCCTTCAACCAGTTACACTGATTGCTATGTGAAGTTTTATGCAATTCTGGAGACTGAGTCAGTATGTGGACACAGATAATTTTTGGTTTTTTTCATTGAAAATAAGTCTCTCCTACTTGATCACTGAGAAAATTGTATGAAAGCTACATGTGACATTCTGGGTTGTCTGATGTAAAGGCCGCCTTCAGATTTTTGTTGAAAATATGTTGGTTGTGACTCCTGACTTGGCTGTAGTCTCTGTTGGTTTTCTTGCTGTTGTCATTGCCCTATCTCTTGGAAAAGATGACTGTGATGGGGGTTAAGGAATCTCTGTAATCGTCATTTAAATATATACCAGTCTGTTAATCTGAGAACGTTCTCTCAGGAATCAGGGTAAGTGTTACAGGGGAATACTACATGTGAATTTTAAGGCATCTTCCATGGGAACTTCATTTAGGTTTTTGTTGCAGCTTGTAGTCCTTTCTCCATGCTGCTGTCTTATGGCCTGGGAGGGGAAAAAATAACTGCTTCCATTGCCTTACTACAGTTTGACAAACTGCCACCTTGCTTGTAACAGCAGGCTTTACTCCGGTTGTGATCTGCAGTTTGTGAGAAAGGGGTTATTTTTCTTTTTTCTTTTTTTTAATTTTTTTTTTTATTTTAAAGACAGGACTGCAGTGAAGATAGTGGTGAAGTTTTCCTTTCTTAAATACCTGAGGGGAAGCTGACAGAAATAAACAGCTTTTTTTCTTACTTCTCCAACTCTTCTTCCTACTGCCAATACACTTCAAATCAGTTCTTTTTCTGTAAAGGAATGACTAGTGGATTATGGGGAAAAGGGATATGTCAGATGGTGCTGGTAACTGTGCTGTGTTGCATCAGACAACTCCGTGAGGAGCTACAGGGACTGCAGGTATTCTGGCAACACTCACCCTCTCAGTGGCACTGACTCACATGCTGCATTCAAGTGGCGTTTCAATTAAATTCTTTACCTCCTAATCACTTCTGAGTAACTGCAGTAGCAACGACAGAGACACAGTTTTCTTCTTTTCTGGTTGAGTGTGCAGTACTGTAAAGGCAAGAGCGACCCATTTTAGTTTTGTAGGCTGTTGCGTAGTGATGAGTGTGCATGCACCTTGTTCCTTCTCTGTGCAAACCTGGTCACTTGACAACTTCGAGTTGCTCTCTGTGCATGACGTGATTTGATTTTTCTTAACCATACATTAAAAAATGGAACATCCACAAAATACTTGGTTCTTGCATGCTGGACTCCCATATACCCCCTGCCCACCCACTGAGAGCATCTTAAACAAGACACCTAGTCTCATCGGAGAAACTTGGAGCTGTTACCTTGTTACTACTGTTCTGCTGTGTAGGAAGTTTTAGAGATTACTTTGAGCTTGATGCTACCAGACCTGTGTCAGCAAACTAAACCTCCTCTGATACGCCCTGCCCATCAAAAAAGCTAATTTAACTTCTTTTTCTTTTTGGTTGAACCAAGTGTTCGTAGTTACAAGGTGGGTTTTTAATTTTGCTGAGTAGACCTATAAAGCAGCAGCCTAATGATTTCAAAATTCATACATGTGTAAGGTTTTAAAATGAACTTATCCCTTTGTTTTAGGGCTAGATGTTGATGGCTTGTACCGAGTTAGTGGCAATCTTGCAGTGATACAGAAGCTAAGATTTGCAGTCAATCATGGTAAGCTTCCTTCGACTATATTAAAATCATGTATGTTTTCAGATTGTTGAAGTTCATAGAAAGCTCAGGGAAAAAATTTTCTTAATGTATAAATGCAGTCCTTCATGAGAAATGATTGTCATCTTCAAAACAAAATAAATTCAAAATTGCAGAATTCAGTGTGTAGTACACATCACTTTAAAAATGTAGCATCCTGGAGGTTTGGTCTTACGTGGAGCGTAGAAGCATTGCTAGAACATCTTTCTAAAGAAAGGTGGTAATAGAATTTGGGGAGAGGAATTATTTCAAACAAAATAACTTTATACCTTATGGAAAAGCAATAAGCATATTAAGCTTCTGCTAGCATTAAAATTGTAGGTTAATGTTTTTTAGTGAGACTTGCTACTACTGCCTTTTAGTATGGGGGTGCTTAGCTGCTCTCTGTGTATAAAACCCTTTCACGTGGTCACGTAGGTCTTGGTGTTTTGTTCAGCAGGAATCGACAAGCAACTTAACAACTAGGAAGAGAACAGTAGCCCATCTACCATCTGACCTCTCATTTCCTGATTGAAAGGGTCTATCAGTAAATTTTGTGTTATTTCAGCACCTCCTATTCCCCTCTGGAAAATGCCCTTCGTGTAGGGGACATACTACTGCATGTAGTGTAGTAGCCAGAGTTTGGCTACCTCTGTCCGTAGTGGTTGAGGGTTTTTGTATCCCCTTTTATGCTGCTGCAGCTCTGTATCCCAGCAGAGAATAGGCTGAAGTGGAGTAAGAGTATTCACTGCTTTAGAAGCAGTAAGTACAGAAGAGTTTAGTTTTATTTTTATTTTTTAAAAATTTTATACTTTAAATTATTAATTATTCATTTTTCTTTCTCAGATGAGAAACTAGACTTGAATGACAGCAAATGGGAGGATATACATGTCATCACAGGAGCACTAAAGATGTTTTTCAGAGAATTGCCAGAGCCACTGTTCACTTATAATCACTTCAACGACTTTGTGAATGCAATTAGTAAGTCTGGAAAACACGCATGTGCTTTTTGCATAAGTTCTGCTCCATGCGTACAATTCATTTAATTATTTTGGACAGTAAAAAGAATGTTTTGGTTATGAACGCCTGTAAGGCTTGCCTAAAATTGCCTGTCAGCAACGCATGGTTCAGCCAGGAGGTGGTAGTATTTTATCTCCTATTAGCACTGCAAAATGTTTGCTTTTATTCCCAGTCTGTTAAATCTTATGCTAAAGTTTTAAACAGAAATACTGAATTTTTGCTTCTACACCTCATCCTTTTGCAGAACAAGAACCAAGGCAGCGTGTCCATGCTGTTAAAGATTTAATCAAACAGTTGCCAAAACCAAATCAGGACACTATGCAGGTACTCTTCAGACACCTGAAGAGGTAAGTAGCAGATGGAAGGAAAGGCTTTGTGTTGCTGATCCTTCCTTAAGGCTAAATAATCCAATTAAACGTACTAGGTGACTGTTCCCAGTGCATTTTTCTTGCCTGTATTGGACTTAATGAAAACAATATATCAGTCTGTATTTATACAAGCTTGCAGAGCACCAAATGGACTTTAGACAGTATGTGTCATAGTTGTGATGTTTATTGCCAAGTCCTTATTTTCGAGGGATTGTGAGAGGATCAGGAACAGCATTTCAAAACTAAACTTTTCCGTAGAGAGGGGAGTCGCAGCAGCTGTATGTCCTAATAACAAGACTACTCATTAAATAAATATTGTGAATAGTCATTTGCTTTGGACTGTGTTTTTTCTCCTGTCATCCCATTACTCTGATAAGTCTCTTTTGGTGTATTTTTTTTTTCTCTTTCAGAGTTGTGGAAAATGGAGAAAAGAACCGAATGACCTATCAAAGTGTAGCAATAGTTTTTGGTCCAACCTTATTAAAACCAGAGAAAGAGACTGGTAACATAGCAGTCCACACAGTATACCAGAATCAGATTGTAGAATTAATTCTACTGGAATTGAATTCCATCTTTGGACGTTGACATTGTTCTTGGAGTAGAAACTGGAAGTGATGGTTTGGCAGCAGTGCTCCATCAGAAGGAAAATCTCTCACTGTACATGATGTATTATTTTTGTGGACCAAGCAGCAACTTGTTTTTTTGCACTTTTGGGTAGGGGAGAAGCAGGAGAAACGTTTAACCACTTTATTGAGAATTAAAGACAATACTTTGGATTTCTTTCAAAAGTTAAATGTAAAAAGTGAATCAAAAAGTTTATAGTTTGCCTTTTTAAAAGTAACATTGGAAAAATGTAACATAGGTTCATACACTGGATTTCTTGAAGAGTAAAGCTATTAATCTCAAACTGGATAATCTGGAATTTAATCTTAGAATTCTTCCACTCAATAGGGAAAAATCCTACCAACTGGTATGGAAAAATTCAGTGAAGTTACATCTTAAGCTTGTGTATTACAACCTACTCAGATCTGTATGACACTTTCCCAAGGGGTTTCTGCATGCAGTGACTGTCTTAAACTTGTGCTAACAGTTTGGTTTAGTTACTCAAATCTAATTCCTCACTTGATACCTGCTGTCCTTTTCCCTTCCCCCTGCCCCCACCTTTTACTTTTTTCTTTTCTTTCTTTCCTTTTTTTTCCCAGCAACCTTTCTGGAACTTCTTAGTTGCTTTGTAAAACAGCACATTATTTCAAACACTGAACTTGTAAGAATATCCAGCAATGGATATTTGTTTTGTGGCATAATAGAAGTCATATTTAATAAACGTGTTCATTTTTTCAGGGTATTTCCTGAGCTATGGTTCGTGTTATACTGGTTTAAAGCTAAAATCCTAAGTAAATACCAACTGTAACACTGTATTAAGTTCTTGGTATAATGCTGTGGTAGTGGAAGTTTCTTGATGTAAATACAAGCTGTCCTTTTGATTCTTGTATATAATTCAGTTCGTGTATAGTTTAAGAACACTTTAGTCAGACATTTCTAATCATGGGTAGATTCGCTACAGTAGCATACTGTTTCCAGTTGATGCCTGGGTTTCAGCAGGGAAACAGGTTATGGGGAGGGGAGGGGGGGCAACCTAACTGTGTGCACTTTTAGATGTTAATTACATTTTTGGGCAAGTAACTGTAATGCAAATGGTACTGGAGAAATACTGAGTGTGCTTGCTAAAGTGTTAATGCACTACAAGAGGAGCCTTTTAGGTTATTTAATATGTACAGGATACATTAGAAAAATGTATTATGAATTCTAACATCTACAAATAGTGAAACTCATGTTTGGATAGATAGATGTTTGATGGAATCCATGATGCTAAATTTAAGATTTTCTTTTTACATTAATGTAGAATAATTTGTAAAATCAGTTTTGAAAGATTTTGTTACAGGAAGCATGGTCTGCTGAAGACTTTTTTAAATGTATTTTTCTAGACTAACTGGTGTATCTGACGTATTTGTTATGTCTAACCTGAAAAAAGAAAACCCTTAGTTCTTTTACAGTTTGCCGTTCCCACTTCAGACAACATGAACCCACCTTAAACTGTAAGACCGATGTATCTTACCGCTTAGCATGGATACTACCTGTGGCAAAGAGCTGTCGTGCTGATTACAGGATGAATGCTTACTTTATAACCTGACAATTTTAGGAACTTCCCAGTCCCTTTCTTTTAACAACTTAAATTCTAACATAAGGTTCAGAGAGAGCAGAAGAAATTTATGGATATAAATATACGGTCTTTTAAACATATCCCAGCTTACTTGGAACCTGCTGTACGAATAGCAGGTACATTGGGGAAATAATTGCATTTCGCCTTTCATCTGTTCTGTACCTTTCACAGTGCAGTTCTGGCTTACAGCAAAGGAGATGTGTGGTGAAGTACTGAGGTGTAATCAGATGAATGGTACGAGAATTTCATGAGCATAGGGCTTGCATGAAAAGTCTTCAAAGATAAAAGAGAAGATGAGTTACCTTGTGGCTTTCTCACTGTCGTCTTGTGGTAATGGTGAAGTCTTGTGGTTTGTTGCAAAGCGACCTGGGTGAGAATTGCGATAGCTGCATCTCGGTGTTGTGTTGTCAGCCTGCTGGTAGGCTGTCAAACCGGAGCAGTGCCGAGTGGCTGGTGTGCCCCAAGCTACCAGAAAATATCAACAAATTTGAAATCTGTTGCTGTAGATTATTCAAATCCCAACTTCAGCTGTAAAATAAAAAAGAATTCCCACTGCTAATTGAGAGGGCTTGTCCACAGGTCACCTTTTCTGTACGAGTGTTATGTTTTTCAAAGAAAGAATGCCTTTTACAAGAACTTGGTAATAAGAATGTCACACTTTTCCTTGTGTTCCCCCAAATAAAGCATTTTGTTATTACAACGTATAGTATGGTTTTGTGCAGCGAAGTTGTTATATGTTTTAATCTCTTCTCATTTTTAGTTTGGGGAGGGCAGAGTATTATTTTTAATTGAAAGAGGTGTAGCTAAACACTTACTCAGGAAGAGGAGGCTGTCCAAGCTGACAGTATGCATGTCCTGACCAACTTGAAACTGTGTACGTCAGCACATGGGGTTTTCTTCATCTTCTTGAAATACCTTGTCTCCTTCCTGCAGTTAGCTTTCTCTTAAAAAATCAAAACCAGATTTTTGCACAAATGCAGCAGGGGAAAGTTGTTTGTATTAGATGAAGCATAATTATATATTCTTCACTTTGAGCTTTAAATCAAATTGGGTGCTGGTTTAAAACCAATTTAAAGACAATATAAACTTTTGCAGCCATGGCCACCCAAAGACACTGGAGGTCCAATCCTATGTATTGATGCCAGTTGAAATTTTGTTCCAACACTAGAGCTGTGTTCAGCTCTATAGTTCAGCTACACAGCATTAGTACCAAGCAACTCTCAGACATGCTTGGTCTGTACCGATTATGGGTTACTTCATTTTAAAGCTGGAGAGGGAAGCGGACCCAGAAAAGACAAGGCGAATACACACAGTCATTTCATGTAAGCTAATTTTTTTAAATCGGAGTTGCATGTAAATAAAGTTTCCTGCATGCAGGTGCCCCGGCCCAGACTTTCCTCCCCATCTTCACAGAAAGCCATGATAAATTCCCTTTGTACCGAAGCCATTGTATCCTGCTAAGTGAATCCCTGACTCGCAGCATGAGAGAGAAGGGAGTTTGTAGGCAGTGCAGCATCAGTTTATTTCTATGTGGAGCCCTGACTTCTTTGCCTTAAAGGGAACAGCTTTATTTAGCCCCAAACTAACGATATTTTCAGAAACAATTGGTTAATTCATAAGCCATAATGTAAACTAAGCACAGTGGGGCATTCTGCTGGGCGAAGGGGGAGGTACAGCATGTCTAACGAGACCTTCTGCAACTGCCGGGGAGAGGCGAGCGCCTCTGAAGAATATTAATTAGCCTCCATGGTTGCAAAGTTTTGTGGGCAAGCAGCTGCTAGGACTGGATCAGACCTTTACAAAAGTAGCCCTATGTGATTGTGGGACTTAAATGAACATTTCCCCCCCCCCCAAGCCCCCCATAGCATTCTTGTAAACAGAGCAATTGTAAAACAAGATCGCACTGTGTAACAAACCAACATGAAAGACATTTGGAGGCAACTTGGCCTCTTGGTCCTTTTTATTGCCTTGAGAATGAAATGGCATCTCTAATATTAGAGTTTCCTACAACTTGCTCAGATGAATTTGAGCTTGTTAAGGTACTTAACTACTACTTTCTTTCAAAAGAAGAAATCTGTGTTGCATTCAGCAAACTCAGGACTGCGAAGTGGAACAAGCAGGGGTAGCATCAGATTTATTTCTCCTAGACCTTCTGCTTGCAGCTTATTGCACTAAAATGTACTTGGCTGGGGAAGGGGAGAGCAGATCCTTGGTGTGGGAACAAGTAACTGCAAAACTCTGAAGGCAACCAGATGGAGCAGGTGTGATGGACAAGTAAGATGGCAGAGAAACAGTCACTTAGAAAATCCGCAGGAATCCAGGCCAGAGACCTGGAGAAAGCTAGACTGCCAAGAGTTGGTGGGGGTGGGGGTGTGTTGGGTTTTTCTTCTTGTAGTTTCTCTTTTTCTGCTTCATACAATGCAGATGAAGACTTGGCTGTGTTTTGTAAGGGTAAGTTGCGCTGTAAGCAGGTGGAGTTCAAGTGACATTGCAAAATGGCAGCACCACCTCTCTCTGGACTTTTCCAGAGCAGCTTCTGTGTGTCAGCACCTCAGTGCTGAGCTTGTGCCCGGGTTCACTTGACGCAAACACCTGAGTGCTAATGGGAGTAAAGAGCTATGTTCCTTCATCGTAATTGTGAATGCACAACCAGCATCTGCGTGATACAAAGATAAACTTGTTCTCAGTTTGGCAGCATTCTGGTGTCACTGAGCGCCCCATCCCAGATCTGAACCTTGTGGCACCAGATCCTGAAGAGTGTGGGTAGCCCTGTCTGTTACGGTCTCAGCATACCAAAAGAAATGCATGGAGCTGGAGAGCAGGGGTGTACAGAAAAAAAAAAAACCCCTAAGCTAAAGTATTTGCACAACCAGTTTAGATTTGCATATATGGTACAAATCTGCTCAGAATAGTTTGTTAATTAATAGTGTGAAAGAAACAGCTGTGCTCTAAAAAAAATTAATACCATAATTGAAAGCTGTCATTTTTTACGTCAGGCATTGGAACATAAATGTTGAACGTTGGTCAGCTTGTCTAGTTCATCATGTGCTGAGCCAGGTGGCTGGAATCAGACTGCTGGTCGTGTGTTACCTGGCCGCTGATGGGCCAGCGCGCTCTGCCTTTTGTTTACCAAGAGGGTGATGCTGAGCTGGTGGTGGCCTGTTGGTTTTCTGCATGTGAGCGTCCTGCCTCGCTACTCATTCCAGTAAAAGGCCTAGAAACAGAACTGAAAACTACCTTTCTCATCAGTGTGGGCTGGGCAGCGTTTTGTCCACAGGCACTTCTGCTGCGCAGTGCTGCGGCCAAGCTCGCCTGCCTCCCGCAGGGATGCTCTCCCTGGGACTCGGTGAGCGCATCTTCTGCGGGTGCTGGCCTTGGCAAGGCCCCTGCCAATGCACACGTGTGACCTGCTCAACTNTCCACAGGCACTTCTGCTGCGCAGTGCTGTGGCCAAGCTCGCCTGCCTCCCGCAGGGATGCTCTCCCTGGGACTCGGTGAGCGCATCTTCTGCGGGTGCTGGCCTTGGCAAGGCCCCTGCCAGTGCACACGTGTGACCTGCTCAACTTCACAGCTTGCTTCCATGAAGAAAAACGAAGATGTGGTTGTGCAAGAAGTAGATCCTCTCCTCTGGCACTCGCTTAACACCATGTACAGCAAAGGATGCCACTCTATGTCCCGCTATGAAATAGCTGTTTCATAGCTGAACTGCTGTTCTTGTTNCTGGCCTTGGCAAGGCCCCTGCCAGTGCACACGTGTGACCTGCTCAACTTCACAGCTTGCTTCCATGAAGAAAAACAAAGATGTGGTTGTGCAAGAAGTAGATCCTCTCCTCTGGCACTTGCTTAACACCATGTACAGCAAAGGATGCCACTCTATGTCCCGCTATGAAATAGCTGTTTCATAGGTGAACTGCTGTTCTTGTTGATATACTAATCCTGCTCTATGTTTTCTCTTTGAAGGATAAGACTTCTTTTCCTAGTAATCTCTCCTTTTCCTGCATCCACCCACCTGCTATTCCTGCTGCACTGAAAGTCAGTCCAGCTCGGACCGTTTGCGTCCTTATTTGTACAAGAGCCTGGAGCCCAGGGGCTGGAATGTGCTGTGCTCTGCCCAGAGCGCTGCTTCGCCTGCGGAGGCTGAGGCACGAGCCACTCGGCCACAGACACTTCGTTAAAAAGCAGTCATCAGCGTTAATGCTAAACGGTAATGTAAGTAAATAAATAAATAAAAGGGAAAAAAAAAGGCACAGACAAGAAGAATAAAACCATGATCCTTTCCAGGTAGCAGCTAAAGCAGGCTGCGTGCTCCTCCCCTGTCTCCCAGAGTGCCCGTTCCTCTGTATTGCGGAAATGTACGTAAGCTGAGCAATTAGGTATTATGTTTGGCGTGAGACTGAGGGAAAGCAATGTAATTCCACGCAACCATTGAATCACCATCCATATCGCTTGTATAGGCTGAGCCGTGAGCCAACTGTCAAGAGGACTGCACAATCTTCAGGTTTCCATTAAAACACTGTGGCTGTAGGCCAGGATCATACTTGTCCCTTTCTTTTGTCTGAGTTTGCCAGTCTGCTCCATTCAAATGCATGAAAACAAGTAACTTTCTGTCCACCTTTCCTATTCGTGGAGTACAGCAGCTCTGTGCAGCGAGCCAGGTGCTTGGAGTGTCTGTGGGTACAGCTTCTTCCTCTGTATATACACAATTTAGTTAAGAGGGAGAGAAGACAGTTTCTTATAAACATTAAGCAGTGGGCAGCATCATTAGCTCTTAAAAATCATAAATAACTCCCCAGGTGGTTGTCCTAATGTGTTCTGGGCTTTCTTTGCATCCCTGAGATAAAAAGAAAGCCTGAGCACACGAGGGCAGGATGCAGCGCAACGAAACGTTGAGTGCCGCTGCTGCTGGCAAGGCAAACTCCATTTTTCCAGCATCCGTCGTGGATGGCAGAAGTGATGCCCGTGCTGTACAAGGCAGAGGTGGGGACTAGTGCCTTTCCTTCCTTCCTGCTGCCTTTCTGATTTGCTAAGTCATGAGCTAAGCCTTGTGGCATGTTACTGCCCAGACAGCACGATTATAATGGTCCTCTCTGGTTTTAAAGAATCTATGAATGAAGTTGGCACGTAGCCTTCCATTTAGCCATTGGCTTCCTTGTTCCTACTTGGCCATTCATGCCCTGTATAAAATGAAAGCCCTCTCCTGGCCAAAGCTTCATTCCCGTTTCTCTACTGAAGTAACGCTGCCCGCTTGAGTAAACCTGTCTCGTCATCTGCGGCAGCACTCTGAGCCCACTGTGCTGGAGCATTCCTGGGGACTGGGATGGCCGTGGCGGTACCAGTTACTGCCACTGTCCCCACTAGGGACCACGAGTTCCATAAACTCCTGTTGAAGTTAGTTACTCTTTCTTTACCACAGCCTGGTGCTCGCAGCCATAAAGCCTTCCCTCTTTAAAATGCTTCGCAGATGCAAAGAAATGCTCAAAGCCATGAGCTGCTGCCAGGTGGTGGGAACACTCGGTTACTGCTGCTCTGCCACCGTGCACCGAGCCAGGCATGAACGAGCCCCGGTAGCCCCCACTGGCATGGTCCTGCTGCGGAACATGGCACCCAGCACTGCAGCCTCTCCCCCAGCCCAGCGAAGGAAGCCTCTCTGGGAAAAAAACAGGCAAAATGAGCTCATGGGCAGCCTGCCAGAGCGCCCAGCGCTCCTGCCCATCCCTGCCTGGACACAGCCAGCCCACAGCACTCCCTGGCCGTAGGCAGGGGCACTGAAGGCAACTGCAGACACAGAAGCCAGGGCTGGGAAACAAAGAGCTGTGCCACTCCCTGGCCCAGCAGCAGTTTGGGCTGCTCTTGAAGCCCTCCCCTGATGAAGATGGTAGCATCTCCCAGGCAGTCTTACCTAGTACGTAATTCTCATCCCACTCAGAAAGTTTTTCTTTTTGCACATCTAAGTAGCAATTGCTGTAGTTTACTTTCATTTTTTGCCTTACTCTGTCCTTATCCATTGCTTTTATCCCATTCTGCAATGTATATGGTGAGCTATTTTTCCCTGTGTCTCTGCACACACAATAGCAGTCCATGAAACTATAAAACGTTACCATGCCTCAGTTTGTCCTCTCTAGACTAACCAAACTCAACCCTCTTAATCTTTTGTTGGCTGTCACAGACAGAACTGGCTGATTCGAGCATTGGACAGGGAAGTGTGAGTTCACATCGCCCTCGAGGAGATGCCTTCAGCACTCACCTGTTCAATAAAATAAGTTGCAGAACAGTCTTCACTTCCTCTTCACCCTTTGATGCCCTCTCCCTTCCAGACCCCCCCATCCTTTGCTTTCAGGGCTTGTCCAACCCCACTGGTGTGTCCTGGAAACTCCCACTGCTGGGTGCCACAGAAGGCCTGGTCTGGGTGTCCCTGAACCCCCGATTTCCTGCCACTTCTGGGACTAGAGACCTTACAACTCCCACAGCTACGTGGCAATCAAGGCGTGTTTTGCTTCCTGAAGCAATTAGCTAGCACTTAGGCACCTATGCCGTGTTTTAGATGTAGCAGGATGGCTTAAGGTCAAGTGCTGTAGCTGCCGTGCCCAAGCACTCACTGCAGGCTGGAGGTCCATGCCTGCCCTGGTAGGGTTTTGAAGGAGAAAGGTGTGCAAATCAGTCTGGCATCCATAGGGGCACATCTTTGGAAAGTGCAAAAGCTCAGATTAAGAGCTGATTGATACATCAAACTGCTCCAAAATTTACACACCTAGTCAGAAGTGTTGGCGAGGAAAACCGGCATTAATTAACAGGGAGGAACGTGAAGAAAATCAAGGGCTGCTGCACTAGGACTTTGTGGCTCTGTCGCTCCTATCCTTTCCCAGAACAACAGGTTTGGGTGATATCAAGGCCCTGGTACCTGCAGCTCTCACTGTTGGTGCAAACAAAAGCTTTGCTGAAGCACCAGGGACCAGAGCGCTGACAGAAAGCACAGCTCCAAGGGCTGGGCCCTGGGTCAGGGTGACACAGCCTGAAGCAGTGCTAGCAAGCTGCCTTCCCGGCTGTCCCGGGGCACTGCAAAGGGACGTACCAACTCCCAAGATACAGACTTTGGAGAGAGAAGAGGAAGAATTGCTTTCAGAAGTTGTCACCAAAAGCAGCAGCCCCAGCACAACCTGCCACCATCTCCCTAGAGCGCATTGCAAAGCCTCACAAACATCTCGGATAGGGCTGGTGCCACAAACTGAGGCAGTCCTCGGGGTTCCCTCTCCTGCTTGTTGCCTGTACCGCATCCCTCTGTGTCTCCTGCAGAGACTCCATAGTACCCACATTGTCCTGCCCTAACCTGTGGCTTCTGTGAATCAGGTTGTCTGGGGGAAATCTGCCCCGCCAGCTGCACACCAAGGAGACAAGGGAAAGCTGGAATTACACTTCTACTCTTGGCATGAAAGCCAGCACTTGAAGGACAGTGCTGTTAGCTACGTTGTGGCAGCTGGAAGAGGTTTTTGGAGACAGAAACAATGAACGCATTTAGCTTGATTATAATTTTCAAGACAAAGCTTGTTGTGACAATGCATTATTTAACTCGGAGATGTTCTCAGCATCTAATAATTATGTACAAAAAAATCAAGGTTCTGAACACTAAGAAACAAGATTAAAGAAAAAATAAGGTACTAGCAGATTTGTTCTAGTGTAGCAGATTTGTCTGACAAATTAAAAGTAAGTACCTCTGTATTACTCTCTCACCCTGAGCTGGTGATCAGCACTACACCCGCATCACCAGGAATGCTGTGGCAATGCCTGGGTGTCCTTTCATTACCAGGCACCCATGAAAAGGCTGCACACTACCAAAAATCTCCAATTTCAATCTTGAAAAGAAGATACTGTGAAGCCATGCAGCGGTAGTTCAGGGGCTAGTAATGATTCCCCTTCAGTACATCGCTGTGTGGATGAAGTGCCCGAGTCCCCTCCCTGATAGATAGCTCAAGGAATGCAAAGCAGAGCCTGTGATTCCCTTTTTATTCATACCAAGGGTTCTCCAGTCAAGCCACAAAACTCTGGGTGAAGTTGGAAGAGCTGGAAATTACAGCCCAGGGCAGAGCAGATGTCGGAGTCACAGTGACAGAGTTATGGCTGCTTTGATACCACCACCTGGGCCCCCTCCTCTTCCCTGCAAACAGACCCTGGCAAAGTTCTTGCCCTGCCCCAAAGCCCTATTCCTCCCCAAGCTGGCCGACAGCATCTCGCACTATTGCACAGAGTCACTTTTTATATTTAAAGTGCTGCAAAGAGAGAGAACATGTAGTTAGGAGGAGTCTGGTCCTCTTTTAGCAACCTTGACCCTGTTCCTGTTCAACCCAGCAGAACAGCGCTTTCACCTTTCTCTGGGATGATAAACTTGGGTCTGTCAGACTCTTCCCTGGGAAAGTGAAATATCTAACAAATTCTGGCCCCTGTTACCCATTAAGCACAAATCGCTTCAGAATTGCCTTGACTTGATTGCATCAGTCACCCTTGGTCATCATCCTTATTGCCTCTCCTCTGCAGAGCACGCTCACGGATGCTACCAGGCTGCAAAGCTCTTCTTATCCTGCTCCTTGATTTATACACTGGGTGCAGCTCCATGTGGGCAGGAGGGCCCCAGCTCCTCACCGAGCCAGCCATGACAACCTGCGGCAAGGCTCCCGGGGCGGCCGCGGCTCACCCCACGGTGGCCCCTGCCACCCTGGGCACGAGCAGGGGTCAATGGCCCGGTCCGAGGGCAGGCTGGATCCTCTGACTGAAGAGTGCCTTGGAGAAGACAGGCAATGCTCGCCAGCCTGGGGACAGGGGAGTTTTCCAGGGAAATTTTGGCCAAGTCCTCTCCTCACCCGAGACCTCACACTCCTTTTTGGTTTGCTTGACTGTCTTGCAGGGCTTGGCTACCAGCAGAATCAATGTCAAACCTTGGTGTGTTAAAAATATTCACCCAATTACCTGTTGGGCCATGTTTATCCTTCATTTTCCTGGCTACAAGGAGTCCTGGAAGGCACAGGACCGCTCACCTCAATGAATCCAGTCGCTCTGGGCATACAGTCCTTTCATTCTCCCTTGCTTCCTCCCAACAAGTGCCATGCGAGGGCTCTGATCTCCCTTTTAAAGGGGTCTCGTAGTTTTCCCTTTGAGGGTGCTGCGAGGTCTCCGCCACACAGCAGTCTGCTCACAGCATAATTATTCTCTGTTAAGGCCTCGGAGACTGCGAGGCTCCTGATATTTTTCATTGCCTGGAGAGGGGTAATTTTTCACTGCTTTCCTGAGGACTCTTGCAGTTCGCAACAGTAATGGAGCATCCAGCTACACTGAGCTGCAGTCTACAGTTTATTTTTATCTCTTGATAGACATAAGCTTAAGGACTTTCAGCTAAGATCGGGAAAATGGGGAGGTGTAAGCAAAGCTATTAAGCAAATTATTGCAGAAGCTCGTAGCAAACCACAGAGTCTTCCACGGTGAACGTAACACGATTGTGAAATTGTACAATAACAAGATACACTTTACCGAATACTAAGCTATAAGTAAAAAGTAGCAGGAGAGAAGGGATCTTGAGGTAGACTGAAATAAATAAACTCTCAAATACAATCATCGATATCATACACACCTCTAACTTTATTTGTCTCCAGCTGCAGATCTAGAGGCCAGATCCCCTCTGCAGCTGGTACATGATTGTATCAGCTGAGCTGCCGGCGGAGGAAAGACATCACTTCATCTCTGGGATACACACTAAGAAAAACAGAGCCTAGAAACCGTACTTTGGCAGGATCCACACATCTCCGGATAGTTATTGCATTTTTTCACGTAGTCTGTTTAAAAGAAAGTAATTGTAACAGAGAGCACTCTTGCAAGCAGCTGGTAAACAAACGGAGTAGAAAAGGGTTGAAATTTTAGTTCGGATTTGAAATGCCGTTGCATGAAAGAAGTGTTTTCGAATACTTCTGAAATCTAATGTCTAATTTAACTTACCATACCAGATGAGCAACAACCGACAAGCCTGAAAAATAAAAACAGCTGAGTTTTGCCAACGCTTCCCGGTGATTTGCCAAAGAGTATTTCACTTTCAAGCTCTTAAAGGGAATGAGCTCTGAGAATGAAACTGTAAGGCAAAAAATAATTTATCTTTTCATTTATTTTTCTAGTAGCATTCCCGGCGGTGCTGAAGAAAGGCAAGCAGGCTGGGCTGCCTTCTCCCCTTTACAAAGAGTACAGCGGGGCTGGGGGTAGAAACAGGGCTAGGGGACACTGCCCCGGGCAGGACGAATCCCAGCTCCCGAGTGAACAAAACACATTGCTGTCCTGCAATTATTGCTCCTTTACATTAGACAACCTGCACTTTAGGCCACAGAGTAAAAGTCAGTCAATTTTCTTCGGCACAGTCTAGGGCAAAAATGAGCATGCTTGGCTCCAGACAGGGGGCTTTTTTTCCCTCTTAAACCCAACCCTAAAATTCAAATTAGCCTCCAGCTCAAAGCCTTTACCACCAGGGCATGAATGCTAAATAGCCAGCTCCCAGCCCAATCTGTTCACTGCCTGGCTAATGATTATTCTCCATAGAAACCCTACTGGAGTCAGTTATTATTCTCTCCTCATGCACTTGTATCTCTCTTGTATTTATATAAGATTAAGTAGCCCTGTTAGGTTTTTACCTCTCTGATTGGAGCTTATTTTAACCTCAATTAAGCCATCAGCCCAGCTTTCTGAAGGCAGAGCAATAGCATAGCCATTATCATTCTCTCCACCTTTTGTATGAAAATGATGTTGAGGATTGGTTGCTTTGGGGATTGCTCTGTGGCAGGTAACCAACGCCGAGAGTCAGGGAGGATAAATGGTGCCAGACTCCCAGAGGTGCCGTGGCACTGTGTAATTATTGTTCCAGACAGCTGAAAGCAGCAGGGTTTCTGGTTCCCCTGCTTAGTTTCAGTCTGCCATGATTGCTGGCACAGAAAGATGCTGATTGTAAGTAAACATTAATTATGCCCTGCTACCCCACTGCTAGCATCGCTGGGCTTGCAAGCAACAGAAGCACAGCGCTGCGCTTGGCTCCCGCTACTGAAAAATCATCTATACACGTATCAACGTCCAGATTTTCACCTCTCTTGGTCAGAGAACATTACTCCTAAATATCATCCTCATGCATAGGTAGAGTTAGGATGCTTTCTGTACCACTGCTCATGCGCTGTGCTTCAACGCTGTTGCTAAAATAAAGACTAAAGTACTTATTATTTGAAGAAGGTGAGCTCAGGTGATGCAGCAAGCAATTCTGTTATCTGCTCCGGAGCAGAGGAATCATTTTAGCATCTTTGAAGGAAAAAAAACCCCAAGGCAAATAAAATTTATCAATCATCCTATATGTCAAGGTAATTTTTTTCAGATTATGTGCTTTTTTTAAATGGCAGCCTACTCCTCCTCCTTTTTTATGTGGCTTTGGGATTTCTTTTTTTCTTTGCTAAAGGAGGCTTAAAAATGCAGACCCCATAGCGTCGCAGACGGTAAATGCTGCTCCTCGAGTCGTGTGGACAGTTACAAAGTGATTTCTGTGGCACTCGAGATGCAGCCTCCAACGCTGATGGAATTTCACTGTGCCGTGATTGCACCGCACTGCAGTGAAATAGGTTCAATTTGATTATCTGGCTATTCCATTTCGCCCATATTTACAACCTGCCTGACCTCTGGGGGAAGGGGAGGACAGGCAGCCAATCATGCTGGAGACATTTCAAAAGGTCAAAGCAATACACCGTTTACCACTATAATTCACAGGCTCTACAATTCGGAGAGTGTGCTCTCATGACAAAAATTGGCAGAAGAACATAGTTAATGTGAAATATTTGTCCATTCCCAGAGCAAACACAGAAAACAGAGAATGTTTTAAAAATTCGCCCCTTTCTCCTTCTGGCACACGATGATGTGCGAATGCATACAAGCAGCGCATGGACGACACCACATTTTTTAGAAGTTGCCTTTGGCTGGTGCTGAAACATTTCTGTTGCACTGGCTACCTGGGAGCTGCACGCCTTGTACGCAGCCTCAGCTCTGACGTTAACACATTTACAGCCCCACGGGGATGCTTGTGAGCGTGCTGCTGCTGCCGCTGCTCCTGCATCAGTGTTCCGCTCCGTACCCAGTCTCTGCCATTCCCAGTCAGCAGCGAGGCTGTGCCATCCCTTCTACGTTGCACCAGCGCCTCGGGGGTCTCAAGGGCAGAAAGCGCTTTGCAAATTTTAATTAAGCTTCACACGCAGTCCTCCCATTCTGAAGTACAGATTCATTAAGGTCGTAAACAACCACAACCCATTCCAACTGGTTAGCTAATAAAATAGTGTGATGACTCCAAAGCATTATTTCAAAAAGCCAGTATGCTTGAAAGGCCCCAAAAGTCAGGAAGGAAGAACAGCAGCTTGAGGGTCATGCAAATCAGTGCAGCTACCCAGTTCTGATTTTTCCATCCCTCCCAAATCTGGGTCGTGGCTCTGGGTGGCCATGCAATCTGGATCCACATTTTGCACCGCTTGTCTGTTTGTATTTAAACACTGTTTAGTCTTAAATCTCCACTGAAGTTAGGCTTGCCAGAGCTCCTGGGGCCAGAGGGGCTGTGAGTTGTAACAGTTTCATTTTGAAAACTGCACTGGTTTCTGTTTGTTTTAAAGTGAACACTTTGTATGACATCTCCTGAGAACTCCTGTCTATCATCCTACCCGTTATTGGATTAATAGAGGAGAGAGTCAAGTCTGAAAGGCAGCCATAAGACCTACTTCTTAACATCTTTTATCTTTGGAGGGAAGATCTGTTTGAAAGGCAGCCTAACAGAGCAGATCTGCTTGAAATAAGGCACTGCATCGGCTCCATGAGTCAGCACAGATCAGAAATATGAAGTGGCTCTTGTAGGGAAGCATTTCATTTAGGTGCTGCATCAACTTCGTATTGAAGCTTGTGCTGCGTCTCCCGGCAGCTGCCACGAGCACCTGCTCCTCTTCTTTGTCCCTAACAGAGGTCCCTGGTGACACCCCACCGCTGCCCAGAGCCGAGCAGATGAGGGTTCTGTCTGGAACAGGAGCAAGCACTGGCTTGACTAGTGCTGCTCGGACTATTTCAGGCAGAAAATACCTTGTTCATGCAGCCCCCTCTGCTCCAGTCAGCAGCACAGCACACCACCACCTTCTGACCAGTCTTAACAGGGGTACTTGATGAGACACCAAAATAATACCAGGGGAAGGGGAGAAGAGGAAATAAGACCTGTGTGCCTTTGAACAGGATAAGCCAAAAAAGCAAGGAAGAAAAAAGGAAGCATGTTCAAGTCTCACACACAGAGCATCTTCCCATCACCCCTGCTCACGCTCACAGAAGGAAGCACCCAGCTTCGGCCAAGGAGCAGCTATCTGGTGAGAAGGTGGCTGAAAGCAGCTTCTGCTCACACACAGGGCTTAACATGAGCTTCGCACCAGAGGAGATGATAAATACTGCTTTAACGTCGCAGCACCTGGCACCAGCTGGGTGTGCTGCAGGACCAGGGAGCGGGACATGGTTAGGCAAGGTTCTTCGGGGTGTTTCAGCCAAGCTCAACCATTGGCATAGGTCTGGGGTTTTTTCATACACGGAAAAGGCTACAAATTGCCTTCACCTTTGGTTCTTTTAAATTGTTCTTATTTTCCTCCATCCCCTTCCATTTTTTCCCCCATGCTTTTAATTTTGTGTTTCCCATCCTCCAGCAAGAAGCATCTCAGTATTTGCAACTATCAGCAGTTCAGGCTGTCCAAAATTCTTTAATCCAAGACTATTTTCCGGTGTATCATAAGGACCATCGAAGTTTGGCAACGTTTGCTATGTGGGATCTCTGCTTTGTTCATAATCTTTGAGAGAAGCAGTCACAAAACCTGCCCAGAGAAGCCTCAGGAGCTCAGGGGAAGACCGTGAGGCAACAGGCAGCTCATTAGGGAGCACTAGCGCATCTATTGTTCGACACAGGAATGTAGAAACCTCCTGAGAGATCACCCTCATGTTAGTGATGGGCCTTTGCCATCTCTACAAGGTCTGAACAAATTTGGCCAGTCTTTGAGCCTCTGGAAACTCTCAGAATGCGCACAGGCAATAAATGCCGGCTGGAGTTTGCCAGCCAAAATACCTCCGCGCTCAATGTGCTCTGGCTGAGGGGCAGGGAGAAGCTAACTGAGGTTCCCACAACCCCCGAGCCGGGGCGCACGTGCCGGGAGGCAAAGGCTGGAGTGCCAGCCCTGCAGAGGGGTCCTGGGGCAGGGCTGGTGGCAGTGCTTGGCCAGGCCCTCACTGGGCACAGGGGCTGAAACTATTGGCTCAAGAGCGTTTTCATTTGTCCATAGTGCTTGTTGGTGCCTGGAGCGAACAGGTGACCGTGCAAATGAGACATCATGGTGCAGTTAGTAAGACTGCATCTGTCAGTAAGGGACAAAATTAAAGTTGCTTTAGCAACTTCGATTTTAGAGTTCCTTTTCCTTTCGTGCTCAACAACCCTACTTGAAGCTGTGTGGACAGACAAGGTAAAGATTCCCTCTGTAACTGGGCCACTGGAGAAGTTAATATTCACTGCATTTAAGTATGCGAAAATTAAGGCTTCTGTGAGAAGCATGTTCATGGCACCAGAGGTTGTCATGTCAGAGGTGTGTCTTTATTGTTCGTCAAAATAATTGCTTAATTATTTGTAGCTCCACACAGCATTGCCGAGATTTACACACCTGTTCAAATAACAAAGTTGCTTAAAAGAGCAAGATGATGTCTTTATAAAAAAAGCTTATGTAACTGGCATAACCTCATCTTGTCTGGGCTCTGTCACAGATTGCCTATAATATTAAGTTACAAGGATACAGAGTAAAAAGGAGATAAGCCCAGCAGGCTAAGGCTGGGGGTGGGGAATGCAGAGAAGGGTGAGAGACAGGGTCTGCAGGAGCGAGCTTCTCCCCGTGAGCAGTCTGGAAACAAAGCTCAGCAAAAACCTTTGTAGAAGTGAAGCAAGGGATGAAAATAGCAAGGCAAAAAAAAAAAAAAAGAAAACAAAACCAAACAGAAATACCCACACCAGGAAACATGTATCTCCAAGGCAGGATGAGAGAGTAACTCAGGAAATGTTTCTGCAGATAAGACAGCTCAGTAAAAAAAAACCCCAACCTCTCCACCTCGCAACTCATGCATTGATCATGGGAGGATTGCATTTACCATGACGTCAGCCGCAGCTAGCGAAGGTGAAGGAAGGGCACTGTGTTGCCTTTACGGCTTACAGACACCATAGCTGCTGCAGAAATTGGCCTGCAAAAAAGCGTCAAAATGCACAAAACTCTGCCAAAGCTGCTGTCTGGGATGTCAGGCACATGCATATCGAGAAGGGCGGGCAAAAGGCATCCAAGGAGCAGCTGGCTGAGGTAGAGCCGCAGCCCCCACATGCCAGGCGGCCGGCAGGAGCAGGCCGGGCCAGGTACCGAAATGCCCACAAGCAACACTGAGAAATGTTATACAATTAACACCAGGTTACTTATAGAAAGCCTACAAATGAAAAAATACACCACTGTGCTTCTTGCTAAGAAGCCTCCTTTCCTAATTTGTTTCTATTTAATTCCAACAGTAAGCAGAAGGAAAAACTTTAAGAGGACAAATCTCTAACCCAGCACAGAGTCCCCCAGGCTGTTTACAGCCCTCCAAACAACTACAGCTACACAGACTTGACATTCCTAATGTTTTACAACAAACTTGGCATTGAAACAAGATTTTCCATGTTTGCTTTCTTCACGTTACAAAAATGAGAAAGGAACAAAAAATTACAGGCTGCACTGAAACACACAGACCCAGAGGGACATTCCTGGGCGTCTGCTCTGTGTCTAACCCTGGGCTGGCAAGTTTAACTTCAGCTGCTCTGGAAACACCAGCCACATCGATGGCCGTCACAAAGCTTTCCTGCCACTGCTGTAACTCCAGCAGCAGGTCGGTGAAGAGCCACTGAAGTGTTAGAGGAGCCCTAAGATCCACACGGACAGTTAGTGCCACCATCCCTCGGAGGCACTACCATCAGTGGCTATAGGGTCCCTGGAACTTTGTCCTGCTGGCAGCAAAGTCAGAATCATCAAAGGGTTGAGGTCGGAAGGGACCTCTGGAGTTCATCTGGTCCGCCCTCCCGCTCAAGCAGGGACACCTAGAACAGGCTGTCCAGGACCATGAGCAGACAGTTTTTGAATATCTCCAAGTATGGAGACTCCACCACCTCCCTGGGCAACTTGTGTCAGTGCTCGGTCACCCTCACGGTGAAAAGGTGTTTCCTGATGTTCAGAGAGAACCTCCTGTGTTTCAGTTGGAGCCCTTTGCCTCTGGTCCTGTCACTGGGCAGCAATAAAAAGAGCCTGGCTCCTTCCTCTTTGCACCCTCCCTTCAGGTATTTATTTACATTGATAAGATCCCCCCTGAGCCTTCTCTTCTTCAAACTTGACAGTCCCAGCTCTCTCAGCCTTTCTTCATGGTAGAGATGCTCCAGTCCCTTAATCATCTTCATGGCCCTTTGTTGGACTCTCTCTAGTATTTCCATATCTGCCTGGTGCTGAGGAGCCCAGAACCTGACACAGCACTCCAGGTGTGGCCTCACCAGTCCTGAGGCAGAGGGGAAAGACCTCGCTCAACACGCTGGCAATCCTCCTTCTAATGCATCTCAGGACATCATTGCCTGCCTTTGCTGCAAAAGCGTGTTGTTGGCTCATGGTCAATTTGGTGTCCTCCAGGACCCCCAGGCCCTTTTCTGCCAAGGTGCTTTCCATCTGTATGGCCTCCAGCATATACTGGTGCATGGGGTCGTTCTTCCCCAGGGGCAGGATTTTGCATTTCTCTTTGTTGAATTTCACGACACTCCAGGCTGGCCTGAGATGAACAGGTAGCCTTGCATAATCTGACCTGAATCTGGCATTTCCACGTGCTGCTCCTCAGAAGTGGGATCTAGGAGACTTGCTCTATACTCAGTTCAAACTCTACAGACAATACATCAGCATTTGAAAGTCCCCTTTCCCACCAAATAAGCACTCCATGGCAGTATCAGTACTGTTGGCACCTCCCTCCCCTTTTCCCCAGCTTTGCCATCAGAGCAGTCAAGCAGCATGGATGAGCCCAGCGTTCAGCTCCTGTTTTGGCTTAGAAGGTACCAGAGGCCCCCACTCTGTGAATGCTCTCCCATCACTGATCATGTGATGGCCACAGCTGCAGGAACAGTGATCATCCTCTATCACAGGCCACACAGCCCAGCATGTCTGCTTGCTCCTCATCCCTCCTCTAGATGACCATGGGGCTCTTCCTCTGGGGTTGGGGCACTTTGACACGAGAGCACAACCACACCACTGGCCTGGGATGGACCAGAGCTCAGGGGAGCAATAGCGGACATCCAGGACAGAGGGAATTATCATTCAAACTCCACTTCTTCAACTGGTGCTACTCCTACCAGGAGTGTGGCCCTGACCCATCCTCTCTTTCTCTGGCCAGGTCTGGAAAGAAAAGACTTTTCTCTCAGCCTATCCTTGGTGGCTACTTCAGGAAAAAGTGTGGGCAATGAACGCCCCAAATGGCAGGACCCATGGCCCTAAGAAATAGCCCCCCTTGGATTATCTTTTTCTATGGGTGCTGCACGCCCATCATTGGGAAAGCAGAACTGAACCATATGATATTGCAGCACCAAAAATTTTTTGAGCACTTACTTAGGCTTTAGATTCTTGAAAAGAAGCAGCAGCAGAGGGGAATAAAACCCAACCTGCCAGGGCTTCCTCGGTGGCTGGCAGGCGATGAGTCTCCAGCCTCCTCCCTTCCCATCACAGGTTTATTGACTACTGGAATCGTGGCTGTACCCACTGCCCGAGCAAAGTGAGCATTCATGCCCAAATTGTTAACAGATGTTGGGAACATCTCAGAAAATACATAAGGCCCTAAATTGGTATTTCACTGAGAGAATAATATTATAATGTCATCCCGGCACAGTGCCGCTCACAGTGATCTGCCAAGCCAAAGAAAGTAATTAACAAAGTTAAGACTGTGCTGTAAGTCCAAATAAGGGAAGAGGAAAATGGAAGTTTATCTTAAGCTATCCTTAGCTCACCTTATTGTATCTAGACATGGCAGGTTGTCAGAGAACTGTCTAAGCACCTTGGGAGCGGGTATGTGGCAGATCAAGTCCTTCAGCTCCCAGCCGAGCAAAGCGTGACTGATGCTTGCAGACTGGAGCTCGCTGGGAACCTTGGCAACGCACAGCTGGAATTTAAACCTGGGTTTTTCAGTCTCCCGATGTATTGAGGCACAGAGTGAATTTGGAAACAAAACCAACATAACAAGTCCTACGCAGAAGGGTGTGAGACCTTTGCTAGTCTCTCCCTGCCTCTTCTGGGCATTTCGGAATGATCTGAAGAACAGCCTGCTAGAGAGACCTCCACGGAGCATCCTGCCACCTGTGAGCTGATTTATAAAAGGAAGACAGTTAAGGGTCAGCATAAGGGCAATACAAAACTGATGAAATTTTGCATTGGCTATGATCTAAAACCACAAACGCCCTACATGTACACAAAAACCACCTTCAAGGAAGGAAGATAACATTGGACAAGACGGGGAAGATTGGCTGTGGATTCAACAATTTTGATAGGAAACAAGCATATTCAAAGAAAAGGGCTACTAACACTGAACTATTCACCCTTCTGCTTAGCTAAGAAGAGTTTAATCTTCCCCAGTGTGCTGGTGCTCTTTGAAACTATGTTGGTGCAACAGAATTCGCTTGAGACGTGAGGTTTTAAAGAAAGGCTTTGACATGTTTTTCCTTAGAAATTAGTACCTAAGATGCAGCAATAGCAGGTAATCAAGGTGGGCAAGAGTTGGTTACAAAGAAGGGAAAAGGCAAAAACCAGCTGGAGCTGGGAAGGGTCAATAAGCTTGAGCAGAGAGTGAAGCAGACTATAGCAATTACATCCTCATTTTGCTCTTATGCCAGTGCTATATTTTGAAAACACAGTATTTTTCTGTTCCCTGCAGCATAACTCATACAGTCGCAGGCTTGCTGTGCCAAAAGCCTTCAAGTTAACATGCTGTATATTTATATCATTACAGAAATGAGAGGCCACTTCATTCATGGTATTTAAGCCTATATATTTCAAGATCTAAACAGGTTCTGAGTGACGAGGCTTAGTAAGGTTATTCCATAATTACCTACTATGAAATTCCTCTGAAGCTTCTGACTGACTGACTGCTGCTACAGACACATACTGGCATAGCCAGATCACTCAGTACAGCAAATTCAGCCTCCTGCAAGCCTCCGTATTTGCGCACATCCTTATGCTCAACCCATCCCTATCTGAGCTCAGATGCCACCATGTCCTGGTTCACAGCACAGCAGGAGCCAAAACTGGCAGTGACATGTTTAGAGAGTGGTCATTTAGCATTAGCGCAGGGTTTGTGAGTTCCACTCATCTTGATATTAAACAAGTGTTAAACAGCAGGCAATTTTATAAGTTTCTTTTAACTGGGAACTGTTTTGAAAGCAACAAAAACCTCACAGAGGAGGTTTTGTGAGATGTCAGAGGGAAACATCTGTTCTTCGAAAACTTAGTAGGAGGAAAGAACTCCAGTTAGAAATTTCTGTTTTGCACATTTTTCCTGTGCTGGGAAGTGCTCGTCTGGGACTCTTACTCTCACCTGCCTGCAGCTTTGCTGGTTGAAGACTTGCCTGCAACAGTGTTAGGATCTAGAGCTGCTAGAGGTGCAGTCAGGACCCGAGCCACCAGAAAGCAGCCGGGGTGAGCCAGTTCAGCATCACACAACCCTTTCTGGGCACAGGAGACCATGCAGCAGCTTAGCACCCTTTTGCCTCTAATTTGCTGCACTTCCAGCAAAACCTGATTTTAAAGCACTGCCAGTGTTCATCAATTTGTGCTGCTTAGGGGGAAAAAACATTATTTCAGTCCCTGTCCTTTAATTGAAGTTTACTGAGGACATCAAGGAGGACCACAAATACAGGGAATAACACGTAGCAATGAATGACGAGTGCTTACAATATACACAGATTCATCTTATTCCTCCTCTCAGCATCTACTATTGGCCACCAGCCATAGGTAACTGGGCAGCTCAGACACGGGTTTTCCTAAGGGATAAATTTGAGATGGCTCCTGAAAACCCCTCGTTTCAGTGGCAGGCACAGACCTGCCTGCTCCACTGGGGCTCAGGGAGGGAAAATGGCACTTTTCAGAGCATTATGCAGCTGGTGCTTCAGCCACCCCTGACGAACTCTCCTTTGCTGCCCCAGCCTCAGGCACAAGGATTATATGGATCCCCAGTTTCTCACAACTTCAGCAACTCTTGACACAAGCAGTTCAGTGGTGATGCAGTCAGCACTGAGAGAGCAAAGGGGCTGCTTTTCTGTCTAGACCTGGGACTTGGGGTATGACCTGAGTGTGATGTACACCTCGATATTATTCTTGTGCAAAACCAGGACATCTGAAGTAGATCAGCAGGATAAGACATATGCAGATTCTTGTTTCTACAGCCATTTCTTTATTCTTCAACTCAACCTGAGAGCAGCAGGGGTGGGTATCCTCCCACATAAGGGGAAAGAGGTTAGCACGAGGAACAACGAAGTTTTTCCTCTTCGTCCCATGAGTGGATGATAGCCAAAGCAGAAAACAAACCCAGTCCTGGGGATTTCTGTTAGCTCTGTTTGGATTAGGGCAAACTCTCAAAGCCATAGACACTCATTGTTTACTGTTGCACTGTCAGCTTTTAACGGCTCAGTGTGACTGTTTTGGGTAGAATAAATAGCTTTTGTTTCACTCCTGCTATCTTTGGCTCCTGCATGTACTGGTTTATTGGATTAAAACACACAGATTAAGGGGATAAGCTAATCAGTAAACAGGCATCTAGCTCCGCAAGGATGGAGCAGATGGCGGTGCAGTGCATACTGCCAGCTCAACCTTGACACCTGGGAGTATCGGTCCTCCCAGTGCATGCCACTGTTGGTGTAGAGAAGAGTTTGCCTTAGCCATAACTGGGGCATCACACTCATGGGCGAGCACCAGCACACACGTCTGGATGAGAAGTCACATTCACATCCTGTTCGTCTGGACTCACCTTCTAAGTTATGTGGTCCTGTTTGGTCTGTGTCTGCCCCTGCGTTGAGTTCTCCTGGCATGATTTTAGGCCGCGACCAAGTATTTGCAATGTCTGTCCTGGCAAAAGCCTCAGGTGAACTCAGCCCGGGGCCTGTGACGTGAACACCTATAAATAGAACATGTAGGCATTTGTTAGTCACACATTTTCATGGGGCCCTATTTAGCCAACACAGGTGATTGGCACAGGACAGAACTTATGTATGAGGCAAACACTTACCAGGCATCCCTGGACTGATTTGCTTAGGCACGAAGACCATGCGCTAGGGTAGGGGCTGCTGGCAGGATCAGGGATGCTGGCTGACGCTCATTTTTACAACTCCCCAACCTTTAAACAAAAAAACCCAAAACCACCTTGGATTCTTGGGAAGGAGAAGAGTGACACACATACACACATAGGCACTTTCTTGTCCAGGCGTGGGATCAGCCAGATATGGTCTTTTTTTCCTCGGAGTAATCTCCAGAGACCCCACGCTTGAATTGTCCCAGCTCTTTGCACAGGCTGTTTGTTGCTGTGTTACATCTGCATGGTATTTGCTATAAGCTAGGCTCCTAAAAGCCTTAGTGTGAAGTCCCTTTTAAGAAAGTTATTTGACATTCGTCTGCTGCTCAGTTCCCCGGAAGGTTACCTTGGAGAGGCTGCAGAGTTATAATGTAAATACATGCAGCTTTACATTACAGAGCTAACTCAGCCCCACTTGGAGACCCACTGCTAAGCCTGCAGGGAAAACCCAGCAAATGTCTCTGCAACCCTCCTGCAAAGCACTCTGTCCTCCCTGGCAGGACCAGACTGCTATTTTGGCAGATCATCGAACCCTGTGCTCACGCTTCACAGCTGGTGCAGTGCCACAGCCGCCTGCTTGCTGCAAGATGCACGATCAAGCCATCCTAACCACCCTTTCATGTGGCCATCACAGTCACCCTCTCCTCCCTCCACCTGCTCCCTCACGTCCTATTTCCCATATCCACCCCTGAACTGCTGTGGTTAGTGATAACATTGCACATCCATCCATAATATGTCCATGTCCTGGTCATAAAAGAAGCACTTCTGGTGCACAGTCATCAGCTCACAAGGCAGGCAGTGGCCTCGAGCAAAGTGGATTAACTTCATGAGTGAAAAGATAAGAATAACCATCCCATTTTCATTATTCTTTTAAAAATTCACCTCAGTAATTGCCTTCTCCTCCAAGGCAGAAATCATATGAAATAAAAAGGAGCCAGCTTCTCACCCAAAGGCACACTTTTAAACTCCTACAAACACATGAAGGGGATGCAAAAATGCCCATATTTTGTCTGCAAAGGTCTTACTGGGATGAGACAGTACAGGCCGACCCAGCTGGGCATGGGTTCTAAAAGCAAATAAAATGTTCTGAAACACTATTTCAGCATGTGTTCCTATTAGAAATATGGCCAAAAAAGAAATCCTAGGTTTGATTGACAACAGCTTCAGCTTTAAGGGGATTCAAGACCACACTTTCCAGTGGCACAGCCACTGCTGCAGAAACTTGAAAGACCCAACTCATTCCTACCTGTGCTGTAGGACACTTTCTTCAGCTTCCGCCCCATTTTTTCCCATTCAGTTGCCTTGATTTTGTGGACTGCAGCATATGGACACTTACTGCAGGAGTCTTCTCCCTTGCAAAATCCAAAGTCTTGAGTGAAGTCACAAGTGTTGTGAGGCTTAACCCTCACTAATTAGGAGCCCTCTTTTTAAGGACATATTTTTTAGGCTATACTGACATCTGCAGGTGCACCATAATGGATTTTGGAAATTAGACATGCTATGGTTGAAAAATCAGCCTCCAGGTTTGTAAAGAAAATGACGATTGCAATACTCTGTCTGAAGGGAATAGAGGAGCAGTGCAAGTTCCCACGAGAGGGTGCTGTGCATTTCAGTGGCCAAGCTCTGCTACTCAACCCACGCTGATGCTGTTAAGAGCAAATTACTCCTCGCTGATGAAATTGTTCTCAGGCCAGTAAATCACATCATGCCAACACAGTAAAGCACCTGCAAGATGCAGCTCCTCAGGATCAGTGGAGACTTGCATTTAGGTATATTTTTGCTGGTATTCAAGCCTCTGTTGACCAATGTTGTCCATGATTTATTGTTTAACTAAAGACAAAGAAATCTACATTTGAAAAAATGCAGAAGATTGTAGGTGAGAATGAAGGTCAAATTAACTTCGGTCATCATTACTTGAACTTAGAAACACTCTTTGAAATTGTATTCAGCCAGAATATGATGTGCTTTACTAACGTTCCCTATTTTACACAGTTCTGCTCTTACAGTGAAGAAGTATTACATTTCTGCTTGCTTGCAAAACTGCAGCAAGCAGTGTTTTTCCAAATCAAGAGGAATTCAGGGTCTCTTGCCTTTAGTGAAGCTGTACACAAAAAACCCACGAGAGATGCAACTTGAAGGAGTTGAAAGATAGAGCGAAGCCCAGGCGCCAAGACAGGTGGATGCTTCTGCAGCCTAATGCACGCCTGGACGTTACAGAACTAAAAGAAATTGGCTGAAGCTTAACTACCCATGACTGTAGTATAGTATAATGGTTTTGCAGAGGTGAGTTGCTCTCAGATAATATCTTCATTAAGTAAACATACACAGAGAATTATCCTCATTTTCCTCCCAAAGATTTTTTTGGCTTCTAGAAGTATTCTATTACCAGTCCAAGACTTTCTGCTTTATTTCATCCTCAAAGTATTTCAAGGCATGAGGACTTGGACAGCCATTGCATTACTTCTAGGTATTCTTGAAGTATTAAAAAAGAATAAATCCATTAGAACAACACACAGTCCTTTTAGTCTAAACAGTGAAACTTCCAGTATCTAAGCTGTGATTTGTTTGTCTCACATCAGATTAAAATTCAGGCTCTTTGCCCACTGCCTAACAGACCTCAACAGACACCCAGGCACACCTGAGCACAGGAGGTCCCAAAGGAGGGGGATGGAGGCAGACAATATGCACCTTCTCCCCCGCACACCGCCCTCGTGCAGTCCGTGCTCAGGACCCGCATGGCTGAGCCCATTAGACACCTCACAACTTGTGCCAGGGGCGGCAGGGACTGATCCTGGAAGCTGCTACTTTTTAAGATGAGATTGGCATGGTTTAGCACCCAGTTATAAGAGGAATTATGTGCTGTGCTGTGCTTTTCAAATAAACCCTGGCAGCCGACACACAGAACAGCAGGAGAAAGCCGAGGATTAAGACACCCCTCTCTCTTATGTCAAAGGCCAGAGTCTGCTCACTTTGTCTTTCCAGATACTCCCTCCGAAGTCAAAGTTGTTACTGGAGCAAGTGAAGAGAAGGGAGTTGGACCACAGGCATGCTAATGTTAGAAGATCTTTCCCCCTCCCCAACCAAGATCCTAGATCCGAGTGTCGTCTCAGTGACTGTGCTGGTGCAGAACTGTCTTTGCACCATTACTGAGACCTGATTGATCAGTGGGTGCATAGAAAAGCAGAAGAGGTGCCATTTCTCCTGCGAGCAGAACAGGGAAGGACTCAGGCAGCCTCCTCTTGTGCTGAGGACTAAAAGTGCTTCAATCACAGTGTGCAAGAGGAGGCAAGTCAGCTAACACAGCTGTCCTCTGCACCCTGCCTGGAAGGAGCACCTCAGAGTTGGACTAGTGCCTTGGAGCAGCTCTCAAAAAAATGCAGCAGAGCTTAAAAATAACCCCAGTGTGTGTTAGCGCAGAGTGCTAGCCAGCTGCGGATCAGGAGCATGTAAGCCTGAGAAATGAACTTCTACCAACACCATGCACTCAGTACACAGGACCAAATTCACAAAAAAAAAGGTTGAGTCCTTACCTGCCAACTAGAACCCATCACCCCTAGTTACGGGCCTAAGTTTGCTGTATGACTGGGGGAAGTCAAACACCTATGAATAAGTAGTGATGAAAACCAAGCTGCAGGGTGAGGAGTTACCCTGCACAGCAGTTCAGAAACACCCAGGACAGGTCTGTCTGCTTTCCTACGTACCCAGAACAAGATATGGAAGTAAGAGCAGTGGTTTATTTCCAGCTGAGATTCACAGCCTTGGAGCAACAGGTCTAGATCCCTCCAGGCACAGCTGTCTGCACCCTTTATAAGTCCTGTAGTGGCACATTGTCTGATGAGGCAGGAGGCAGAGGTACAGATCTCCTGCATCTTGATGGCTTCAGGCATGTCCCTCCCAGCCTCGGGTGCTCTCACAGTGAGGATCCGCAGTGGGAGCAATGTGGCTTTTCTAGCCGCTCTAGCAGGAGTCACTCCATTTGCCAGGCAAGAATAGGCTGGAGATCTGGAGCCAAGGAGATTCAGAGAGACAGAGAAACTTACTCAGCAGATTTTGTCCTATGTATGAGCTGTGGAGATGCTCAGCAGCCCACAGGACATGTCCCAGAAGTTCTTGGCAGCACAGCACCTCTCAGGAGTTCATTACTTGGCCATAGCTTTGCCATGTGTACGCTCACATCCTTGTGGTCAAATTCAACAATACAGCAAGCACACCCCCAAATGAAGCAAAATAGCCATGAACCCATCATTTCCATTGTAACTTTACACACCTAGAGAGGAAAAAATTCTCCCCATCTCTTCGTTTTCACAAGACGAGCCCTGGGGCAGGTAAGCCCTGCAGTACACCTGCCAGACAATGTGTGCAGTACAGCACATAGCTGTGAACACGAGACAGACACGAAACAGGTGAGGAGAAGAGGATGGGTCTGGTTCTTATACTGCCATCCCAGAGATGGTAATGGCCTTGGAAAGCAATCCACAGGAGAAGGACCCAAAGGCCACCTGCTTATTTCTCTGTGTCAAGAGAGCTGTAGTACAAATCACCTATCAGAAGGCAGCAGGGTCATAAAAGCCATGGCCATAAAAGCCAGAGTGAGCCTTCCTCTTCTTCTATTATGAAGACTGGACATTTAATAAAACAGGGAAAATTCACTGCATGCGAGACCTGCTGAAGCCCCTGTGCTGAGGATCTTGCTCACTTGCTGACATAATACAGCTTTAGTTCAGCAGAGAGGAACATGAGAACAGGTAAAATTCTCATCCAAACCGTACTTGCTGAAAGTGATGGTGAGAGGTGAAAGGAAAACAAACCAGAGTCAGGACCCAGAATGTGTGTTTTGGTTTGTGTTTTGTGATGGCCTAAACCTGAAGTCTGATCTGAGAGCTTCTGAAACACAACAAATTCAAACTCAGGTCCAGACTTCACATTTGGATTCATTCCAAGTAAAACCAAAAAGGACTAAATCTTCTGCTGTCTGAAGTTTAGACACGTTTATCTGCCAAACTGTCTGTTACCAAGCACCATTTAAAAAAAAAAAAAAGAAAAAAAGAGAGGGCATTGGAATGCATTGATCTGATTTTTAAGCAGTGATTAACTAGTCTAGATCTGAAAATGCCACCCGAGAGGAAATAAGGCACTAGCCCAGCTCAGAAACGGGGAGTTTTCCAAAATGTTAAAAAAACATGCAACACATTGTCAAAACAAGCTACAGGTAAACAAGCATACAACAGGTGAGACGTGTGACTGCAAGGGGTGTGATGACAGTTCTGTTTGTACAATAGATTAATTTCAAGATAGTTAAGCATCTGTTATATATTTAGTACTTTTCTGCTGAAGACAATAAAACAGGTGAACATCACTTACAGCTAAGAGACCATATGTTTGTGAGATGCTGGAAGGTGCACTGAGCTGAGAGAGAAATGCTTTCCCTTCAGGGGCAAGCAAAGCAGACCGAATTTCTTCTTTGCACAAACTACCCTTTATTGTCACAAAGTTATTAATGCAACTGATTTAAAATCCTGTATACAGAATACAGCACTGGGCTAAATGCCTCCTCTTCCTTGCTCCCAAGACATTAAACATGAGTTTTGCTTTGGCATTTGTGGACAAATAAAGTACAGAAAGGGAAGTTAAAAGTAGCTGTTTCGCTCTACCTTTTGTACTGCATCATCTCCTAAATCGTCAGGAGGGGAAATTGGACATGAAAAGGTGGCTTCCAAGCAGGTTTCTGCTACTAAAGAGAAGCTCCCAGGAGCTTAGCTTAAAGCCTCAGCTGGAGACAGGAAAGGAAGAGGTTACTTTGTTTTAAAAAATCCTGTTTATGATGTCCCTATTCCCAGAAACACAGCAATGGCTGCTTTTACTGCCACTATTTGACGTAGGTTTTCATGTTTTGAGGAAGCGACAGACTGAGGAAAGTTGTGGCTGCCCTTTATTCAGCATGTGTGAGGCCATACTGGAAGTACTGTGTACAGTTTTGGACTCTCCAGCACAAGACAGACATTGATATACTGAATTATGTCCAGAGGAGGCCACCAAGATGGTTGGAGACTGGTGCACAGGATGCACCAGAAGAGGCTGAGAGCGCTGGGCTTGCTCATCCTGGTGAGGGACGGCTGTCAGGGCTCCGACTGCTGCCTACAACTATGTAGTGGGAGGGAATAAGGAAAAGCGAGCCAGACTCTTTTCAGTGGTGCGCAGCAGGAGGCAATGGACGCAAGCTGGAACACAGGAAATTCCAGTTAGCTAGTAAGTTGGAAGTTATCTGCTGTGAGTGGGGTTTGAGCGGCACCTCTTCCCGAGATCCCTTCCAGTCTACATCATTCTGCAATTCTAAAATTGGGTGCTCCCCCATGGAGGAACAACCCACCTTCTTCACACTTCAGGTTTTGATGGGAAATGCAAAGAAAGGGGGATAAACTATATGAAAACAAAGATGTGTTTTTATTCGACTACATGGCTTCGAGGACAATTCAGCTAGAAGGGCCCAAGTAAAGAAACTCCCCTATTTCTAACTTCTAACAAAGTTCTCCTGTATCAAAAAACTAACAGGTGAATGTGTCTACTCACTGCACTTGTGAGACAGCCAGGCCTCAGCCTGGAGAGAGGCTATAAATTCAGAAATTAAATTTAGCTGTGTGCACTAATTGGCCAAATGGTTTGGTATTAGTGTAGGTGCAATATTTGGGAGGAGTTTTACTGCAGCTGAGGAGGCTGGTCAAGCCATAATAGCAAAATATTACTTGCTGTGAAGATCCCTAGACTGCTTGCTGAAAGGGTTTTGAAGTGTTTAGAAAACAAATAAGATGATGCTCTTCTTTTCCAAGTCCAAGGAATTAAGGTGCTACACTACAAATCGTGGTTGTGCTACAAAGACAGAAAAATTATTTCTCAAAGACATTCGGAGGGGGCCATGTTTATATGTGTGTACCGAAGTACACAAACCAACATTGGCCTCTGCCGTGCCTTCTCACTCGCCTGCTGTCCCCTACTCAGGGCTTACAGAATCCCAGAGCCCTCTGCCTGCTACTTATTTATTTCTGTTGTAAAAGATGAGCAATTCTTCTTTCAGCCCTTCCTGTGCCCTTGGGGGAGGAGGTAAGGTAAGACCTGGCAGGAGATGCATGCACATCAGCCTGGGAGTCACCTGCACTGCCTGTGGAGAGCCCCCGGCAGGAGGCTCCGTCCCCCGGGAGGGGACCACACCGGCACTGATAAACATTTAGCAGCGCTGACGGCATTAATCCATATGCTTTTTAAAATAAAGAACATGAACCTAAATAAAGCCAGGGAAAGCATAGGTATAAAAATAGCAGGAAACACTGGAGACTTGGAGTAGCATCTTTCCTGTACTGGGGGGTTTCCTTATGCATAAACAACAATAAATAACAAGTGCTTCAACTAACAGCTATAAATAGTGTCTCGTGCACACACTCAGATGATTTACGTGCATGCCCTGGAGTGATTGGGCTGGAATGAGTTGCAGCCTGTTCCTCTTCCTACATGGCAGGAGTTCTCCCATTACCTAAGCTTCATTGTTTTTACACTTTTTATTCCAGGTTTTCATGCATGGCTTGTTTGCTGCTCTGTTCCTTCCCGTGTCCAGCTTCCCTCCTTGCCAGCATTTCCAGTGACGGAGATGACACCTGATGGTGAGCTGATCAATGGCTGGTTTCCTTCCTCTGAACTCACCCCGTCCCACACACACCACAGACCATCAGCTTCCCAGATGTTCCCACTTGTTTTGTTTTCATAGGATATTTGAAAACATTTCAAATCCACCAACGGCTGGATGAAAATAATTCAGGCCTCAAGCAACTGTGCTGATTTTAATCCTACATGTACTGTTGAAGAGGAGACATGCACACACACATACTTTATGCGCTCTTTTCACACATGTGCATGTATACGTGTTCTCTGATGCAAAGAACATGTTTCTTCTGTCGGCTACTCTTGATATGAAACAATATCTTTTGAGGCAGAAAATATTGCATAGCACCAACAAGAAGTTTGTATTTTTTGGATTGTTATGGCAAAGGCACCGATGGAAATTTCCCCTGGGAAAATACATAGGACCTGAGATTTCTCCTTACATTCAAGAACATATATAAATGAGCCTTGATTGTATGAATTGCTAACTGAGAAGATACAGCGTAACTCCCCTCGCTATCCTGACTTCATAGCTGTAGAATTCCGTTTCCCTTCGTTAAAGCTTTCCTGCCACTTCAACTAAACAAAGGCCAGAAAAGGGTACTACCTTACTAAAATACACCATTGTCCCAGAACAGGAGTTCATAGACTTTTTAATCTGAATTGCTAACCATCAGCCTTTTGAACTACAGCTCCACAGATGAATGCCATCTCCTCTGCAACCCACATGTTGCTGGAGGTGGTTCAAAGACATATGGAGAGTGAGAGCCTGTTAGAAGGAGAAGACAGCACCGCTTCTGCTGAAGGCAGGAAACAAGCCAAATGAGAGCTTGTGATGTACAGATGAAGTCGAGACTGTGCTTGCTTAGCCCGCTACTCTGTCAGCCTTGGAACTCCCACAGGCAACCGCAGAGTCACAACCATCCACTGAGATCTGTTGGCCTAGGAGAAGTCATCTGCTGCTTTGATATTTCTTGTAGGAAGATACGAAGGCAGACCTCCTAGTTTATCGCAGCTCTGTGAACATTCATGTTTCCCAAACAGCAGTAACAATTGCAAAGAGAATGTGCCTGCGCAGAGGCCCCACACAGCTGCAGGGTGCTGCAGAGGGGCTGGAGCACTCCCACTCACGATGACTGTTCGCTTGCAGCTGGATTATGCACATGGTTGCTTCCAATGTCCACAAAAGGTTGAAGAATGCAGAGAAAACACTTCAGACAGTTGTTTATTTGTGTTAAAAAAGGAAAAGAAAGAAAGTCTCTCAGTGGAGAGCATCAGTTCATGGCCAAGCACGTGTCTTCGGGACTAGAGTAAGTGGTGCCTCCACCAAAGCGGAGGAAAGCTGATATCTCCTGCCAGGCTGGGCCATGACACCACCTCACGCTTCTGTCTCACCACAAGCGACAGGATAACCTCTCCCAGAGTTGAGTTCAGCAGAATTAGGGTCTCAACCTCTTTGTGCATCTGTCAGTAGAGGGCAATGTAGTTACAAATAACTGACCCGCTCCAGGTCCCCACCCAGCAGAAGGCATAGACCTTACCTAGTATTTTATATTGCCATGTGTGACCTAACAGTGTATCCTGCTGTTATGTGCCGTGTTTAACATACCAGTAACACTATGTCATGCAGCTGATACTAGAATTAAGGTCTAGGGTATTTGTTTATGAAGGCAGGTTCCCTTGCGCTCACTGCTATTTGTGGCAGGAGGAAAGGAGGGGACACAGCACTGGAATGGGTTTCCAGTGGGCGTTTGTTTACTGTACTTTCGATGCACTAGTTTATCAGCCCAGGGAATAAGTTATAGCTTCCCAGCCTGCCTGTCTGGTTACAAATTCCAGTCTGTTCCTCCAAGCTGAATATAGCGAGCAGCTGGCTGAAGCTAAATGAATAATACTGCCGCACAGAACAATAGTGCTGGGCTCAACATGTTGCACAGACATCTATTTTGAGTTTGGACATTTAAAGACTAAGGAGGCATGACAGGCACATTTACGGGGCAGCAATTACCAGCAGCCTGCAGACTGTGCCTTGGATATGAACAGATTAACACCTTCCACCCTGTGCGGGTCAAATACTCTAGGAAAGAGTTCACCTCTACAAAGAAAGTGTCTCTGAAGAGTTGACAAGTCCTTCCACTTCTTGTACATCCAGCATTTGCACGTTGGATAACCTAAAGAAGAAAGTTTCTGTGCTACAATCAAACCTACCTAGAATAAAGTGATGAAATGTAATGCTGTCATTTTACTCCATCCTGTACCTTTTATCAGTGGGAAAAGGCAGAAAGATCTAATGGGCCTTTATGGTCTATAATTTTCTAATTTCAGGGCAAACTCTTTTCTCTGGAAGAATGAAAGCATTGCTAAGAACATCCTTAGCACATACGGTGGCTCAATACTTAACAGCAATTACTGCTCTTTGAAAGCAAATGGGCAAGGGAGCTTATTTTCTGTTTTTCAAGACAATCAGAGCTAGGCCATAAACAGATGGATAGGTTACTTCTGGCACATACTTCATCTCTTTCTGTTTCACCATCTGATTACAGCTATGAATTCCTGCATATACCTATATTCCAGAAGGAGACTGCATTCCTATTTTGGGTAGAACATGCTAGTCTCTATCCATTTCAGATCAAGCTGAACATGCGCAGGAGAGCGATTTGTACAACTTTGTGGCCTGAGCCTGCAAGAATGTATTGAAAAGCATGGTTCTCAGGACACTGTCCTGACAGATTGAACCACTCTCAGGCAGGGCAGTGGTAGGACGAGGCCTTAAAATGTATTTGTTTTGCAACTCAGTGTCATAAAACTGGATACAAGCAGTCATAGGAACTTGCCAGAGCTTTCATAAGCTCGTGGTAGCTTCAGGTACTTGAAAGCTCCAAACTTTGACTATTGTCTTCATCAGGAAGAAAGAATACTCTAGTTTAAATGGTCCTTAAGGGAAAAATTCAATCTTTCTTGACAAGCTCACTGGCCAGTGACCCTGGGTTTAGAGAAAGTCCTGATCATAGTAGGAAGTGACTCTATAACCCGGGTTTAGGGGCTGAGATAAAAATGAACATAGCATAAGAGTGGTCCTTGACCAGACTTCAGCTAATTAGCAATGTGGATTGCCCCTCAGATAGCTTGTACGCTGATATATCAGTAGTTTCATGACAAGCAATTCAAGATATCTAGTAAAAGAAATTGAGCTAGGTTAAAAAAAGAACATAGCAAATCCAAAATAATTATTCACACCAGCATTTACTGTCTTTTCCTGCATTTTTGAAAGCAGAACCATTATCATATCTCATCATGTAGTTCTGCATGCAGCAAGCAACTAGGACAGTGAAAACAAGCAGCGGACAGAAAATCACAGTGAAAAATATAGTATATCACACTTCTGACTTTTGTCTGAAGATGGCACATGATATACAAATGCTTTGGTTTCACCAATAATGTCCATATTAATGAAGTTGGGCATGTGATTAAATGCTTTGCAATACTAACAGTGTTTAGCTGAGACTTTCGGAAAGCTGAAAAAGAAGTATATAATAATCTTTAAGAAAAAAAGTTCTTATGTTCAGGTTGTGATTTCAAGAAAAAGCCGAACTAGCATTTCAGCAGAATTAACAATGCTCATAGCAGATAATTAAGGAGCATATTCTCTGCACACCTATTTACCCAGCTCAGGACTCAGTAAAGAGTGAAGGGCTTTTTTAGTTGGCAAATCAAAGAACCTAACGTGGAACTGTGCTCTAGAGCACAGGCTTGAGGAGACTAGCTGACCAGTTTAGCCTGGACAGTGCCTTAGAGCCATAGAATAACTTAGGTTGGAAAAGACCTCTGGAGGTCATCTTGTCCAACCTGCTGCTAAGAAGAGGGTTAACTACAGCAAGTTGCTCAGGGCTTTGACCACCTGGGTTTGGAATATCTACAAGGATGGAGACCCTACAAGCTCCCTAGGAAACCTGTTGCAGTGTCAGGACCTTTCTTCGCCCCCCTGGATAAAAAAAAAAATATTTTCCCACTGTATTTTCCACTATTTCCTGTGGAATTTCTCATGTTCCAGCTGGCACCTGCTGCCTCTCACCCTGTCACTGTGCACCACTGAAGAGTCTGGCTCCAACTACCTTTTTGGAGAACTGCCTCTTGAAGCCTTCACTTCTCCAGGCTGAACAAACCCATCTCTCTGAGCCTCTCCTGGTACATTATCTGCTCCAGACCCGTCACCATGCCCGTGGCCTCCCCTGGACTCACTCCAGTTTGTTGATGTTCTGTAGAACCCAAAAGTGGGCACACTGCTCCAGGTGTGGTCTTGGTGTGGGGAGGAATCAGAGCTTACTGCCTCTTCTCATGCTTGTATAGCTCAGTGTGGAGCTGCCCACCCCTGCCGTGGGGTCACACTGCTGTCTCATGTCCAACATATGGTCCATCAGGACTTCCAGCTTCTTTTCTGTCAGCTGCTGTCTGTCCACTTGGCCCCTGCCTGTCCTGCTGTGGGGGATTGTTCCATCCCAGGTGCAAGACTTTGTGTTTGCCTTTGATGAGTTTCAAGAGGTTTTTCTCAGTTCATTTCTCCAACTTGTTAAGCTACCCCCTAACAGTGGCTGTTCTGCCCTCCAGCATATCAATTATCCCCCATTTCGGTACCATCTGCAAACTGCAGGGTATAGATATAGGAAATATTTAGAGGGCAAAGTGCATCCAAACCCTCCAAACAAGCCATGCTTGAGGTTGTCTCTGGCCAACACACTGGGCAGCACTCACGTCCAGCCCTCCTGGGAGTCAGCTGCGGGGACAGACGCTTGGCACCTGGCAGCGCTGGGTCCACCAGTGCAAACTGTCCTGCTGCTTGCAAATGGTCTTTCTAGGTGCCTGTCGTGTTTCAAATAGTCAGAAGTGTAGGACCACAGTGACTGAACAGGTAGGATACGTGTCCTGCTCTATCCAGAGGATTTATTGTTGCAATAATGTAATATTAAGACAGTAAGCAGGGGACAAAATGTCATTATGTTTGTTACCAATTCTTTTGCCATCAGCCTGCACTGCTAAGTTTTTAACAACCAAGGGCATGAGAAGTAACTGAGAATCTCTGATTGAGCCCACAGTTTCCTTTGATTTCAGCAATTCCCTATCCCACTTTTCATCCTGATTTTGGAGTACTTTTGCTGGGACCTTCTCTGTCCTCCACCAACAAGGTTGCATCTGGCCCAAACCCGATGGGCCAAATGCTCTGTTCCTATCTCTGACAATGTTTTACTGCTCTGGAAACTTTGCCAGAGCCACGTCTCCAATTTGAATTTGATCTAATAAAAGCCATAGCGTCTAGACGGTGAAGTAAACTGCGAAGGGAATGCATGGATTCCGACCTCCGCTGGCTGCCGCGACACAGCGTGGTGCCGCGCAGCTCCTCGCGGCGGCCTCCGGCCCAGGCGGTTGGAAATGGCTCTTTGTGTCCGGTGGAAGATACCAAACCCTCTTCTGTACCAGGGAGGGCCCTCAAGCAAGAACAAACCACTTCTCCTTACCTCATGCAAATGTTATTCAGCACAAAAGGTTACGCCGTTTCCCAGGGATGTGATTACAAAGCCGAGGAGACACGCTCGCGCTGCCTATTAATAAAGGTTAGACAACTTAGATCTCCGCTCTCTATGCTGAGTTTTGGCAGTATCAGCCATGCAGGGCTCCCAGCTTCACCCTGCAGAGTGCGCAGCACTCCCTAACTCCGTGCTAAATAGACTCCCACCTGCTGCAAGACCGGAAAAATCACTCGGCGTTGCTTACTTATAAACAGCATACACCTAATCCGAGTGCTAAATTAGATTAGATTTAAAATATTCACACCATCTACACCTGGTTTCCTGCTAATGGCAGCTAACGGCTCCATTAGTAAATGCTTTATTTCTCTACCAACGCTCTCCGCTCTGAGGTAGCTCTGTGAGAGCTGCTCGGTCCAAGCGAGCAAGGCTGGGATGAGGGATGCGCTCTGCCTCTGCCCCTCGCTGGTGCCAAGTCTGCCATTCAAGGGGGCCGCTCCTGAATCCTGCTGCCAATTTTTTCCCTTCAGAGAGTTCCCAAGTTTGCTGTTTTTGCATCGTGCACAAAGCACCAGCTCCTTTTAAATTTAAATATTAAAAAAAAAAAAGAAAAAAAGACATGTCTTGCATTTTCTGAGATGCTGCGAGAGCGTGCACCAGGCACCTCTGAGAACACAAACCAGTATTTATTCAAGGTGTGTAATAGGTCTTTACCTATAATCTTTCATTCTCTCAGTAACACACTGAGTACAGAGATTGATGATGCGGCCTTATGGTTTAAGGACTACCGCATAATTGTTTCCATATAATAATACGATAAAAGGTACTGTATTTTTAGCACCTAACTTTGACCTAAAAGGCAGCTTGCCCTGCTAGACTTCCAAGGAACTGCTGCAGGAGAAAATGGCTATTGCTGTCCATGCTGCTCAATAAGCAGAGCAAGTTATGCCTGGCCCAGCTGGATGATACAGAAATTTGCAGGACAATCAAATCTGTTAGCAGGTGTGAACAGTGAACCACCCACCAACAAAGCCCAACAAACACCATCTCCCCAAAACAGGAAGAAAACTTTGAGCCTTCTGGATAATTATTTTTTTTAATTTAAAAAAAGGAAACACATTTCATTTTTATTTGACTTCTGCTTATCAGAGTGGTAAGGGGAGGTAATTCAGAAAAAAGCACCTTAATCTCTGGCCTGAGGAAAGTATTTGGAGGTTCACTCTTTTGTAACAGTTTTGGCTGCCAGATAAAACAAATCATTATTCATACAGCTCTTTTCAGGATCTCAGCCTACACGTCCCATATGGCAGGGTTTAGGCTTTGAGAAGCAGCAAATATCAACTATTTGATACAATTTTGGGGTGGGGGGCGAGAAAGACTAAGCAAATGTTTGTAATTCAGGTTCTGTTTAACCCATGCTAAAAAAAGTCTTTGAAAGTCACTGTGGAGGCAGCATTTAATGTGTTTAACCCAGAACTGTATCTCCTGGCAAGCTGGAACTGAGTGAGAGGCACTAAAAACAGCCTTCACAACCTCTATAAAGCCCTTGTACAGTTCCTTTCTGCTGGTAGTTATGAGCTGTGTTCTTAGGGGTGTGGAAGCTGTGCCAAAAACTGTATCCCTGTAAAAAAGACTTCTGACTTGATCACTTTGGAAATGATAAAATAGCAGTAACACTCAGGGCACCCGAGGAAATGACAAGCAGAGTTATGAATAACAGGTATAAAATATTAATCATTTGCAAATTGCCTATTGTTTGCTGAGTACTGTGCAAAAAATAGAAATGCTGCCTGTTCTGAGAAGAGTATGGACCTTGTTTTTTTAACCAGTAGCATGCAGCCAGACTGCTGCGGCTGAAGGGTGAACCACTGCTTTCATGTGCACTTTTCACCAGCAGACCTACACATTAAAAGCTGCTGCCTAAACAGCAGAGCCACCCAGTAGGAAGGATGAAAGGGAAACCAGGATTTTGAAAATGGTCTTTCTATTCCTTGCGTTACCTCAGAGACTGTGGGCAAGCCAAAGGCTCATGTTCCCCATCTTTGAAAGACTGGTGACAGCACTTTGCCTACCCTGCAAGGATGGTGATGATGTGTGCATTTAAAACTGTGAGGCTCTCTGACACTAAAAAGAGAGAAGCATCCTAGACAGATACAGAGTTGACAGGCTGACCTGGAAAGCTCCAAATGAGGATTTTGGCTCAGTATTTGCAAATTATAGTTGACACTTTTTTTAGGATTTAGTATTTTCTGGCAATGATAATACTCTCAAAGGAACAGACTCACAGTCTCTTGCAAATCATGCACTAGAGCAGATGTCATATTTCTGATGCTTTGGTCCAGTACGTGTATTTTTGGAACTCTAAAAACTCCTAAATCCTCCAAATCTAGATTGAACACCCTATCTGTGTTGTAACATAAATATGAGTAGCTGAAACCATGGTTATGACTGTCAATACTAACTAGAGAACCCTAATGTGCTTAAATTTAAGGCCATTTAATTTGTAGGAAGCTATTGAGGTGCTGTCAATCAAACTGGGAATTTGAAGAACATTTAAGTTGTCGATTAAGTACTTAACATTACAGGTTAGTGCAAAATTGTCTGTCCTACTTTTCTTGTGGTTATATGATGACCTGTACAAATATTGGAGTTCTGTCTCATTCCTTCCACTGCAATCAGATCCATGTCACTCCAACTAAGCTAGAACTAGAGGAGGTGCAAATGTGCATTCCCATGTCAGACCATCCACTAGCAACTCTGTTGTGCTGCTCATCTGCTCTCACCGATGAGATGCAGATGTTCACTAGCTGTGCATGTGAGACCCAAATAAGGCAGGAGGAAGAAGTAGAAAGTCCACTGAGCTGTTCGTCCTTCCAGACCTATAGTGAGATCTCCTTGTGAGGGAAGGAAAAAGGACAGTGCCAGCGAAGGCATGGGTGGGAACAGGCATGCTTTTCCAAGAACCTGGGTTTTGTTAGAGCTCTGAAGTGCCAAGGTGAAACTGGCAACATTAAATCTCTCACTGCCCAAAACAGCTTCTGTCTAAGAAAATCCTGACTCTGTCATCATTTTGCACATGAAAGCGGGAAGGTGAAAGTCTCTCCCCTCTAGAGGCTGGGGATTTTTGTGCAGCTCAGTGGGTCAACATCAGGGAGGAGAACAGAGCATTTGCACTGCCAGTGCCAGAGCTTTCACGGTGAGGCTTTGATTTTTTTTTTTTTGGAAGTCATAGACTTTGCAACAAGGGTTTACAGGATGTTTTCAGCATAAAAGAGACTAAAAACACACAAAAACTCCCCACCAACTTTCTAACACTTCTTCTTAAAGAGAAATGCCAGAAAAGATGACCAAATGCAATGTAAAAGACTTAAAATTCAGAAGGTTTCCCATCCTTGCTGTGGGCTATTGTAAAATCTTGTTATTTTAGGCAGATGGACATGCTGGATGTTGAGGCTGCCAGCACTGCTTTGTTGAGCACTACATAAGCCAGAGTAATTTTGTACTTCTGGACTTAGAGGTGGAACTGGCCCAGGCAAAAATACAGAACTAAAATAAACAGCTCACTACAAATAATGCATAGCCCCTGGTGCTCCAGGAGACCAAGTCTATCCATCCCATCAGCCACTGTATTAGCAGTGCTGTGCTACATAGCTCCTATGCAGGTGTGTTTTTTTCTTGTAAACCTCATTTAGGGAAGAGGAAGCTGAAGGCCTTAGATGCCCTCTGTCCTCACAGGTCTCACTTGATGTCCTTGAGGCCAGGAACAGTTCATGTTTACCTCCCCCTGACATTGTTTCAAGAGCTGAAAAAATCCGATGTGGGGGTTGAAACTCATTAATTGGTTGGAGCAGAGCTCACCCAGTGGCAATGAAGTCCTCCACCTCCGCATACAGTTGCAGAAAGCACCTCATCTCCTTCAGCTACTGACATGCCATCCCCATAGCTGCTGCAATTACTTACACTTCTATGTGACACTGGGGAAGAGTATCATTGATTTCTTGCTTGTTTTGATGGAATTTAGCAGCTAGAAGAGAGGTACAACAAATGCTGCATCAGCAGCCAGTTCCCACAGATAAGCACCAAGTGGTCCTCAAACTGTAACTGGGAAAGCAGCTGATAAAGATGGCATGTACTGACACATACATGGACTCAGTGTGATGGAGAAGTTCCTGGTACTGTTCAAGGATTAGAATTTTTGGGGCTAGCTACACAAACCTATGTATTTACTGAGTCAGCTTCTCTGCAGTTAAGGAAATCCCATTACCACCTGCCTATTTCACTACTGGACTGTAAGGATGCAGTGGATCATTAAAATAATATATTATTACAACACGATAAACAGATTTATAAATGGCCTAAAAATCTAGGTCTTGTAACCTAGTCACAAGGCATATGTGACTTTGGGTTGATTTAGTCCTAAACGTACACGTGAACCAAACCAATATGCTGTTTAGTTCAGTTTTAAAGAAAATGTTTGTGACTTATTTCTAAGTGTTTACTCTAATATGTCTTTGCTTCCCTGGGAGTTGGTTTTTAAAATGTATTCCCAGGGTAGTCAGGATGTTGGTAAATATTCATTGGCAAAAACACCCCCACATGACTGGAATTCACTCCCAGCAGGCATTAAATTGGAACAGAGGAACAAAGGATATGCCAGACTGGATCAGACCACTGGTCTGTCAAGCCTGGTACCCTGCCTCTGGCAGTAGCCCATTCTTTACGCTTCAGACAAAAGCAAAAAAAGATAAAATAATAATAATGCACCTGTCTGGAAATGCATCCCAGATACTTAACTCAGACTTACTACCTCGTCTTAAATAGCTGGCACTGGCATTACAGAGAATAAAATAACTTTATACAGTATTGCAGGGAATGATTGTATTCACTTAATTTTTGCGGCACTTTATTAATCATCTAATTAGGAGAGACCTTACTTTAATATTTATGCAGCTTCTGAGTTTCCTGACACCACTGAAAATGAACTGTGGCTTCTCAAGGGTAATTCTGGTGGGTGAGTGCCTCAGAAAGCAATCAGATTTGACTCTGGCAGTTTGACGCACAAAAACTGCCTTTCACTTACAGCTTGGCAGCCCAAGTCCAGGAGAGCTGGGCAGTGCCCTGAAGTCAGCGCCTCGGGTGGCCTTTGCAGAAGTTGTTTGAAAGCTAGGTTATGCTTTTATTACCATAGTTTATGCCATATTAAGGCGTCTCTATGCCACCCTGCTCAGGACCCACTGTAGTGGCCCATGCACAAACTTGTCTCAGATCTGACACTCCCTGCCCTCAAAGACTTCAGAAGAGAAATTGTGGCAAGTGAATGAAACTGGTAAGCCAGTAGGGAAGTTGGAAGGTGGACTAGTATATTCATCAAGAGAAAATTAACAGGTTTCTCCAGCACTGGTACAATGACACATCTGATCTTGTCATTGAGTGTGTGGTTTTATTGGCAGTGTCAGCAGAAAAGCTGAGGTTTCGATGACATGGAAACTGTTAGCCCAGATGTATTACTCTCTGGAGCAGGTCTGGGGCATGTTGATGAAGAAGGTGCTCAGCACCCAGGCTTAGGTGGCAAATAAAGGCTCTTAGAGAACTTTCGAGACCTCCAATGCTGTATTCTTCATGGGCAGCACACTAATAATACAAGTATGCCATAGCTTTGCGTGCACATGTGCAGGTCAAGTCTCTTCAGGTCTGTGAGCGAGAAGAGCACCTCTGTTTCCAGGTGAGGAAAAAGTGTTTTTAGACATACTTTATTCAGATTTTGAATCCCCCTGCCTCAAGCCAATCTTGAGCACTTTAGCTAAGAAATCTTTGATCCCCGCTGCGCTGTATTACACAAGGGATATGTGTCACAAAGCTCTTGCTTTTGACCCTAATAAATTGTAATCACGTATGTTGCGTGCCAATGCTGTGTGAAACTAGTGCACGTGAAAAGTGATGCTCACAGAAGACAGGTGCACTGAACGCCACTGGCAATAAATGGCTGACTGAGGAGGTGGGCGGGCATCGTAAAAGGGACCAGTGCTTTGACCTTAAAAGCTGTTCTGAGCATATCCACTCTGTACAGAAAACTCAGTCAAGAATGGACATCTGTGGTTTTGGTTTGTTAACTTGTATTTGACATCTTGGGTTTTGGCAGCCTGAAAAGATTTTAAAAAAATGCAGCCCAAATGGGGCTACCCTTGCTCTAACATAGATAGCTCTGAGGGGATTAGACACGGAAGGGAGGCTGAGACGCCGGGCACAGCGGTAGCTGTGGACCCAAAGCTCTGCAAACAGCCCAGTGCTCACTTTTCCTCAGCTGGTAGCCATTTCTTTGAGGATTTGAGCTGCCTGGCCGATGGATGAGGGTTTGCAAAGTGCCTGCATAGGAAACATTTCCATCTGTTTTTCCGCATGCAGCTGTCAGAGGAGAGGAGCATGGCCCAGGAGTCCAGCAACGCTCTGCACGCCCCATCTCTTTTGGGCATGCCCTGTGCTGAGCGGCTTTGTTGCTGGTTTCAAGCTCTTCCCAGTGCTTTTAGAGCTGGTACAGTTCTTTCCCTGCCTCTAGGGAGTGTTGACTTGCTGTAGGTAATTAAAAAGAGGAGCTCGCATATCTGACTGCCATGGGGTATAAAACTGGATGAGAAGAAAAAAAGTTGAGCCTCCAATGGGTAACACAAATGTCCAAGTCTGTACCTGTGGTCTTATTTGCCAGTAAAGCTTTTTGTTTCATTATGTTAGGAAAGGAGTCAAGAGTTTTGCATGATTAAGCCCATAACAGGACAGCATATTTAGAGAAAGGCACTTGTCAACATTTTGCCGCTAGGAGGCTAAATGCCAAGAGAGATAGATGCATGCTATACTCATGCCAAGACATTTATTAACCCTTGCCACTGTTTGGACTGTGTCAGACCAAAAAACTCTTCATCACACTAAAGCATCTGATAGTGATATGCTGATTATAATTACATGCTAATGACAACAGATTTTGCAGGTATTCTCCCTCCCCCAGCAGCAAGAACCAAGAAGCTGAGACTGCTGTGTTGACTGTGGAAATGCATATGTCCTGGTAAAGAGGTACTTCTGTGCTCTGAGATAGCAGCTCAGAGTACTGCAGAATGTCATTCTAAAGTATGTCAGTTTGGTGGAGGGGGCAACCATGGTAACACCCAGCAGTGTTGCCTTCTGCCGGTGTGAGGAAGGCAGGAGCCAGCTGGAAGGCAAGGGTCTGCAGGCTGTGCTGCTCCGGAAACTCACCCCATAGCTGAGAATTAGCACTATCTGAACCTTCCAGACCTCTGAGAATCTGTGACCATTCCAGCTCAGGGTCATTTAGCAATAATGCCTGAGAGAGAGGGCATTTCTTATGATCTAAATTGTGACTGCAGATGTTTTGAGGCTGAAAAATAATCCAGTAAGTAAAGAGCAATAGGAAATGCCAATCTGGTTGGTCATTGCAAGTAAACAATTTGTTTAAAGTTGTGACTGGTAAGAGCGCAGGATTACATTCCCAAGATCTGTAATGCTTATAATGAAGTAAGGAATAGAAAAGTACCATAAAAGCCCAGTTCCAGTCTCCAGCAAGGACAGAAACACTGAACATTTGGAATTATTTTTGATTACTCCTCTAGAACAGCATGCACAGCCCTTATGGAGTGTCCAAGCTGCCATGTGGCTTGTTCAGGGGAGTCGCAAGTGTCTGAGCAGACATATGGTGAGGTGAAGAACCAGCCGGTGCAGGTTGATGCAGACACTGCCAACTCACTTTCTGCTGCTGCTGGGCAATTAGGCACATCAGGAACTCAGTGATTTTTTTTTCTCTCTCTCTCCATGTTTGTAAGTGAAAAGAAATGTCTGCAGAGTTCAAGCACACTTTCCCTGCCATTGTCTTCATCTGTCCGCTCCGCCCTCCCCCAGCACTCATCAAAAATTAAGACAAAAATAACACTGTTCGAGCTGAATGTATCTCTGTGCAGTGGGATCATGTAATGCCCTCTGCAGTATTCAAGCCTTGCCTTGGGACTGCGTATGGCTTATGGGTGAAGCAGCCGCACAAAGAGGGCTGTTGTATTGAACAAGTTCCTTCGGCACAATAAAAGTCTCTGCCGTAAGAATAAAGCGCCTTTGTGCAGGCAACGGAGCATTTCCAGCGTGCAGCCCTGGAAGGAACAGCCCTAGAGATGGGGCAGCATCAGGCATTCGCCATCATCCTTTCCCAGTGTGAAACGTCTTTCTCTGACGTTGCTTTCTCGCAGCAAACACATAGCAGCATTGATCTCCAAGGAACAAGTTACCGAAAGAGGCTGTCTCCTGCACCCGTCCCTCCCCGCAGGCCATGGACGAGCTGAGCCAGGCCTGTGCAGTCACGCTGCTGTGGGAGGGAGCTCGGAGGGTGCAGAGCTGAGGCCTCACTGCTGCACAGTTGTCACTGAAAGAGAAAGAGTGAAGGGGTTGGGAACTGCTGTCATTGTGTATCCAAACCATCCTGCGACCTCCTGGCAAGGATGCCAGGCATGGCTGGGACACCAGGAGCTTGTAACCCCTTCTCCTGAGGCCTGCAGAGCCAGGGTTGCAATTCATATGGTGGCTGGAGAGCTGGAAAGCCCCAAGCAAGTGCCTACGCCCTGTGCAGAGATTCCTGTGTTTAAATGCTCTTCTGATGCTGGTCCAGACCCAGCTCATGAGCTGCTGCTCCTTCCCAAATGAAAAGCACTCTGTAAAGGCAGGAGCACTTGTGAGGCCTGTGCTCAAAACTACATCTAAAAACAGACCGTGTCAACAGAACATCACAGCAGACATCGGCTACCTCTAAAACCACATGCAAGGCCTGATTTTAAGCTGAATCTGCCAAATGTGCATGGCGAAATGGTTGGTGTGACCACGTTTCCTGTTGTCCCCAGGCCCGGGGTGCTGCAGTGCCGTGAAGCAGAGCATTCATCCCTGGCAGCTCTAGCCAGGGGATGCAGCAGCCTCAGGCGCCTCGGTACAAATGCTGCCATCGCTGACAGTGCTCCCCAGCCCCACGGCTGCTCCGTGGCTGGAGAGCGGGCAGGACACGAGTTGTCCAAGCGCTCAAATGCTGAGCTGGGAAGTGCAGCAAGAACAGATTGCATCTGCTGTTGCCAGTGCAGGGCACTTTGCTGGCTCGTAAGGTCAGAGGTGGGCAGGCATGGTCCCAAATGAGTGTGGTCTGCAGAGAAGCGGGAGCTGTCAGGTGGCAGCAGGCTCTGTGGGCATCTTGGCATCTCATTGAGCAGCACAGAAAACGTTTTTGTCTGGGTCTCGTTACAGCAGGACTTGTGTTGGGTGGGAGGGCCTTTCACAGGGGCTTGGGGGACACAAGTAGAGGCTGCAGGTAGAAGGAAATGGGTCTGGATTTCCGGCTTCTCCTTGGTTTGGGGAAGGGATGCTGATGGTTGGAAAGCTAGAAGGGACACGCTGATTCTGGCAAAGCCAGGCTGAGGAGAGCTCTTGACCCCACAGCGATCGCTCCTGCTGACACGACACGAGACACAGCCCAGTCTCCTCTCCTGGGCTGAGGAGAAGGCTGATGGCTGTCAGGCACCTTGGATGGTGACAGCCAGGGCTTTGTCTGTGAGCAGCAGCTGCTCCGCACCGCTGGAATGTCTGGGGATTTTGTGCCTTGAAACCCACCCTGGCTCCAGAGCAATCGAGTGCTGGGATGAGAGGGACCAATTAGAGGGACCCGTGGAGAGCGGGAGAGGCTGCAACACTATTCGCTTGCTGTCACTTCAAAAAGGTTTTCTCTTCTGTATGTTTAATATGCAAATATTTAATGGGGTGTATTAGAGCATAACAGCCATAACTTGAGACCTTTCAGTCAAGATTAAACAGGTGCCGAGCCTTTCTTTTCGAGGCCCGGCACAGCTGCGAGCCTGCCCTCCCCGGTATGCGATTACGGGATGCTGCTGGGGCCCTTTCCACATCCCTCCCCCACGATGCCTCACCCGCTCCCGCAAAGACCCTTTTTTTTGTCTTTCTGCAAGAGCCTGTCCTTACTGTTCAAAGGGAGCGGGAAAAAAAGAATCATGATTTATTAGCCCTGGCGTAGAGGGCAAGGTTTTGACCTCAGGTGTGAATCTGAGAAAAATATTATTTTCCTGACAGCCAGCCCTCTCGGAGTGAATTAAACCTGCTATTGTGAGGAAATGGATTAAAGCCATTTCGGCTTTTATGACAGTATCAAGGAGGTTACTTTATAGAGCATCTAGGATGTAGACTCACCCCAAGGTGCTTTATAATCATCGGTTTAAAGGGAGAGAATTTGCCTGCAGAGATGAATCAATAGGTGTATTTTATGAAACATTAATGACTGCTTTTGTAGATGTAAATTTGGGGGTATGCGCCTGCATCTCTCTGGGCTGTCCTGCAGCTGCAACTTAAGCTCTTTTGCTGTTAGTGAGGATCATAATCCAGCAGCGCAGTTTTGCTGGAGGAGCTTTACATCATCTTCTAATGTAAACAATATTGTAAGAGAGCCCGACAGCCCCATAGGATTTTCATTGAGCGATGATTGATGTGGAAAGGGATGGAACTGCAGTGATTCTGCATCAGTCACAGCTCTCGCTTGGCTCTAAAACTGACCCTGTTAGCACAGTCTGACTTGGATCATTTGTCTCAGAAGTACCAAGGGATTTTAAAACAGCTGTGGATTCAACCATTTCAAATGGGAACATATTTTTGGTTTGTGGTAAGAACAACATAAACCGTATGTGTTTCAGAACTAGAGCCTCAGCATTCCTGGCTTGTTTTGTCAGCGCGTCTTTGCTCTCCTCAGCAGCATCTGCACATGCGGCTACACGATGGCTTTTTTTTTTGTTTTTCCACTTTTTTGTTTTGTTTTTCCACTTCAGGTCTTCCTCTCTTCTTTTTTCCTCTGGTCCCCAAAGAAAGACAGAGAGAAAGAAAATGTATCATCACCTTTGCTTTTTAAAGCTAGGCAGGGTTTAAACTATGGGAATGCTTAAGCAAAAGAAGTGTTTGTTTTTCTGCTGTTAATGTATCCCCCATCTGATGTGTTTTCTCCTAAATGCTGTTGATCGTACAAGTGCCCACTGGTAGAAGTGAGCACCAGATGCCATGGCAGAGCCCCGTGCAGTAACTGCATGCTGCCAGCCCTCTCTCTGTGTCCAGATGAGTGTTCCATTTCACTAATGCAAAATTACTGATTTTCTGCACCTCTCCCCAGCCCTTTCCATCACTCCTCCCCTTCTTCTTCGACAGGTTCCTTCCCCACTGACATCTGTTCCAAGGAATGATGAACTGAGCTTTGGAGCAATTACCACAGTTTGCATTTCCCAAACCAGCTTGCAGTGTGTGTGTTAAAAACACTAGCACTAAAAGTCAACAGGGTGTAAAAGGTAAAAGAGTCTCCCACCTCAATGCTAATGATGTTTTGCCATGTGAACAAGAGCTGTGGATCTTAATTTGGTGGCTCTTTTCTCATTTGTACAATTTTCAGCTGTTGCTTAATGAAGCCTGCCTGGTTCCCATAATGTGATATTATATTATCACAATGCTCATGTTAAAGGCCTTATATTTCACCCCAAGCACCTGTGGCTGCTCAGCAAGGAGGAAAGCTCTAATGTGCCAACTTGGATTCAGATTTTGCAGCAGGAAAATCTTGATTTTGGAAATGCTCCTCCACCTTCCTTGAGGCCGAGCGCAGCAGGGGTCGGGGATCCGGTGGGCTGCTTGGCATGCCTGCTGTCCGAGGCAGGCTCTGTGCTACAGCCAGAGGCTGGGGATTAATATCACAGAGAGAGTGCGCGCCGAGTTATTTCCGCAATCCGTTCACATAATGGATGTGAATGTCAAGATGCCGCCATCTGAAGTATGAGCACCTTGGAACAAAACAAAAAATTACTGGTGGTGTCTGCTTTCAGGAATGCTTTTCAGAGGTGGTGGAAAGCTGCACACGCAGCAATGACCTTCTTCAGCATCTTCTTTTCTGAATAAAGGGTGACCTCAGGCACTTCTCTTCCTCCATAGGCACTCACACACAGATCTCTTATAAAGTAAATCCTGTGCACACGCTGCAATGTGAGCAGCTTTTTGGCAGGTGGCTTTGAGTAGGTGCCCGACTTGGGGTGGATTTGCCACTTCAGTGTGTGCAGACTCTGCCAAAGGGCTACAAACAGACCAGAGCACCTACAAACCCTCTCTGAGGTTTTATTCCCCTCTTCGCTGCAGACTGCCCAGAGCTTGTGTTGAACATGAGACGTGGGCTGATTTGGCAGTGTCCCCTGTACAAATATCCCCTTTGGATCTGGAGCTCCAGGACCAAAGTGAAGCTGGAGCAGGGTTTGGTGCTAACCAGGAGATGGCTGTAATCACCCTGGTATGGAGCTGTGCGTGCGAGTTTCCTGGCTGGAGGTTTAAGTACTGTCCACATCATCACCATCACTGCAGTTGGTCAGAATAACTTACTCTGACTGTGATCTCTGATTACACTGGAAAGCCATCTGCTCTCTAGCTGTTAAAATACTTCTCTCTTAATCTGGGGACACAGGTAGAGAAAGCTGCATTGCTCACATCTTAGCCTTGGATGCCCAGCGAGCCTCAGCCCCCAGGGCTGTAGCACTGCTATATGGCATTGGAAGGAAATTTCAACTTGTATTTTCCCTAGAAAAATGTTACTGACTTTGCAGTGGGTCAGCATGTGGGAGACTGCTGCTCCCCATTTGGAAGGATCCCAGCCCAAACCCTGTAAAAGCTTTGTAATAGGGCCATGGAGGGCAGAAAGGGCTATTACCAAATACCCAAGTATTTGGTGCCTAAACTGCACAGTGACGGGTGTCTTGGAAATGAGATAGCCTGTTAAATCAAAAGAGCTGTGAAAGCAGTAGTTTTGTCCCAAATAGGCACTCCTGCCCAAAAGTGCCACTCAAAAATTTTGTCCATAGAGAACCCTCAAAGCCTGGATAGCGCTCCCTCCCTGCCCCATGTCAGTTGCAAGGAGATCACCGATACAAAGTATTTGGTGTAAAATAAGTATTAGATTCTTGGATCAGGCCTTGCCCATGGCCTGTCTGGGTACTTCACAGGCTGAACAGTATTTCCAGTCCCTGCCCCGTATCACCAGCTTTCCCATCATGTAGTGAAGTTTCATTTCTATGAGAACAGGAGTGCCCAGGCACTCAGACCTGATTGCCTGATTTGAATTTAGATTATTCCATCAAGTTAATAACAAGGTCTGGGATCACAGTCTCCTGGAATAATTTACTAAGCCATGCGAGGTCACTATTGTTTCTTACAAATATGGCTTAGACAGAGTTTACCTGGCAGTAACTTGACCTGGAAGAGAGAGGTTTATCTTCTTGGCATGCTGTGTCTGAGTAGCTCAACAATCTCTACATAAATTTGAGATCTTTCATTCTCCAGCTGGTAGTTATTACTTATAACCTCTTAATGCAAAAAGTATTCCTTCCAGAGGCCCCTTCCCTTGCCTTTCTTACCTTTTTTTTCCCTAAAAACCCAAAGATTTATTGCATGTTGTTTTGTCTTAGGATCTCAGGCCCACGCCCTTGCAGCCTTTATAATTTGGTCATTGCACCAAAAGCTTTTGTTACATTTTAGGTGCCTCTTCACTTCTAAATGTTACGCTCCGTTATAGCATATGAATGTCAGGAAACATTGATTAAAGAACCTATGTTGAAAACCTTTCCTTGTGGACATATCTGGTAGCATAGCTTAGAAACTCTTTTGTGGGGAGATTACAAGCAGAACAGGGGAATTAGAGGATTACAGTAGAAATAGGGGGAAATTGCTGCAGGGATTCCTGAGAGAGGCCTGAGCCTGGCCTCTCTTCGGATGGTCACCCAGCAGCTCTTACACACCCCGACAGCGGGTCGCTGTCTGCCCGCACTGTGCAAGCGCATTGCCCTTCTCTGTGTCTTGGGACACCCTCCCTATCCCTTGTCCCCTTCCTTGGTGCCGACAGGGACTAAGCAGCTCCTCATCACCAGCTCAGCCTCCTGCCAGCTGCTTTCTTCTGATGTCTGCAGTGCTGCCCCTTCTCCCACACCTACTGCTGCTGTTAGCTAAAGCACCTGGGGATTTCTGCTGCTTTTTGAACCTCTCTGGCTGCTGGAGCATGAAACACCCCCTCAGCATTTCCATGTTCTAGAAAGGGCAGTTTCACTTCTCTTTTGGGTTTTTGAACCCCAGGAGGGCAGCCCACTGCAGGCTCTGCTTCCTGCTCCTTTACCAGAAGAGCCAGTGCCAAAGAGCTGCCGTGTCCTCGTGACCGAGTGCTGCGGGAAGCTCTGCGCTGCCTTCACCACTCTAAGGAGAGCGAGGGAGAGACAAAGCCCAGCTGGATGCGAGTTGTGGCTTTGATGTCTGCCCATCGCTGGCAAGACCCACTGTGTGAACTGACTGACGCGTCCCGTCTTGGTCACTGATGGTCCCACAAGCACGTGGCAACCTCCCCTATCTGTGCAGTGGGGGCTTCCCTGGGGTAATCCTGGAGGCATGGCCCATGGCCAGGGCACGTGCAGGGTGAGTCTTGAGGGACTGGGATGCTGGGGAGCACTGCAAAGGTCAGCCTGCCCTGCTGCACGCACGCGGCCCATGATATCTGGAAGGCAGCTGACCCTTGGTGTCCAGGCTCAGCTTCACTGCTAGAATAGAGGGTCAGTGCATTGACATGCTTTGTACCAACACCGGGCTCAGAGGACGGTCACCAAAATGCAATCACTGTAGAAGGCAAGAAGAAGCTCTCTGGAAATGGTACTGTTCGTTTGGCAGAACATATTTGCCTTCAATAAAATATATTGCAATGCAAACATCCAGTTTGATACAGTTGTTATAGTTGTTTGTACTTTCTCTCAAGAATATTTTATCTTTTCTTATCTGGACCCCAATCATTAACAATTTCTCCTTTCCATTATCATTGTACCTCATTTTAGAAATGTGACAAACAGCAGCAGCCTCAGAAATGCCAGTTTTAAAGAGTGACTAAACCCTCACCTACACTTTTAAACTGGGACAGCCGAGGAAGAGCTTTTATGTAAGGTGATGCAGAACATTACAGCTATCCGCATCAGGTTATTGTGGTTTTTTTTTTCTCCTCCCTCACATCAAGACGTTGCAATTTTAGCTTGTATTTGCTTTTTTCCAGTTCATGACTCTACTTTTGACTGGAAGGCACAGCCTCTGAGCAGGGCTCTGCTGATGTCTGCAACATTAGTGCAACTCTGTCAGGGAGCAGACGACATGTGATCAGGGGAAGCTAAACCGGGACGCTGTGATTCAGATAACCGGATTCCCTGTTTCTGGCTCTGCTTCAAGGTCCAGGTTCTGCCACTCCTCATCTCAGAGTTGTGGGTGCAGGGTCACAGCGTCCCACCATGGCCAGCAGCCAGCGCCCAGGATCACGTAGAAGAAGCACTTGCATGAAGCAAGGCATCAGCTCTGGTAAAGGAAGCAGCAAGAGGAGCGGGGTGGAAATACCCCAAGGAGCAAACACTTTTACTAGTCCCATTGCAGAAGCTGAAGGATTTCCTGCTTCTCCAGTGGTGAGGAGCATTCAGCCCTGTGCAAGGGAGCTGCTCCATCCCCTGTGGCTCCTCTCCCACTGCTTTTGCTTTTGCTATGCATTTCTCAGCAACTCTCCCAACAGACTGTCATCCCTAGCTCTTCCTTCTGCTGCTTTGTCAAGTGCCAGTGATGGATGGGAGGTGGATGAGGGTGCTTCTGGGGAATTTATCCAGCAACCTTAAAACTACACAGAACTGTACCACTACAGTAAAATTTTAATCTGCCCCTGGAAATTGTGGGTTATTTTTTATTGAAAGAGAGATTTAATAAAAAATTCAGGGCTATGTCTCCTGTTTGGCTATTACTTATGATGAGTGTAATCACTTAAAGTGAATTTTACTTTTAAATTATGGGGCAGTGTCATAGGAAAAGAGCATAATTTCATTCCTGTGAGTTGCCCACACACATCTGAAAGCGATGTTCTTCCTGCACAGCCTGCCAGAGGCCAGCGTCCGAAGTGCATAAACCTACAAGAGACAGAAAGCAGAACCGAAACTGTTGCATACCAACCTGCACTGCTCAAAGTGCTAAGAAAAAAAGGTTACTCTACCCAAAACACCTATTTAAGTCTCATCTCTCATGGCAAATATTACCAAAACACCTATTTAAGGCTGTTCTGCCATTGCAGATACTATGGCTGCTGACAAAAAGGAGTGGGATTAAAGCTGCTCGCGTTCGATGTTCAGTAGTTGGCTCTCAAAGAAGCAGCTGCTGCTCCATTCCCACCCGTCCCTTCCCAATCCCCTCTCCTTGCTGCCATACCCTGCTTCTGGCATAGGCCTAGTTGCCTTTTTTTGGTCTTTCCTTCACAATTTCTGTAATTTTCTGGCTCCTGTGCATCTCTTTCTGTCTGTGCCATACCAGAGATGTCTTTCCCCATGGCATCTCTCCCCTCTTCCTCCATCCATTCCCCAGATTTCTCTGCCTCAGGGAAACAGCACTCACTGTGACTGGGCTGCTTCCTGCCCTCCCTATCAGCATTGCCCAGTATCTGCTGGGTCTTCCCTCTCACATTGCCCTGTGACCTCCCACATCAAAGTAAGTCCATCCCCACCACTGCCTCCCTGTATCTGCATTTCCTTCAGGGAATCCTCCTGCTTCCTGGAGGCAATATTAGACTCAAGAGGACCCAAGAGAAAGCGGAGGTTTGGGCAACTCTCCTCTATCAGCAGATGGGAAGAAGCTTCTCACCCTGATCTGCGAGGACCCTACTATTGCCTTCACCCATGGACAGATGCCCTAGCTGCTCACCTAGCAGAAATGGCTTTCTCTCCTGACTGCTTGTCCCTTGAGCTCTCTGCAGGTGTGCCCTTTGTCTCTGGTTTCTCATATTTTTCCCCACCATTCCCCCACCCATCAGCTGTTTCCCCACTGACAGCCTCCATGGACCACTGCATGGTTTGACAGGAACAGCATCAATTGCCTCTTGGCCTCTCAGTCATAGTCATGTTGTGCCCTGACCGTCCTCTGCACCCGCCTGGCATCGCCCCATACCTGACAGGTGCCTGTTTGCCTCCTGCTGTTGTTTTTGAATCAGACCAGCCACACATCAAGGTTGCAGGATAGCAAGGCGGAACCTGGCAAGGTGGCAAGGAAAACAGGGGGAAGGAGCTTACCCTCGGTCCCCACCTGGCTGCCTTCTTTGCCAGGCTTTCCTTTCCTTTTTCCCCACCTTCCCTCCATCATAGGTTTTGTGCGTTAACACACCCCATTTTGATTTTTCAGTCCACTCTGAGAGGTAGCAGCTCAGTCCGCTCCTTGATCTGGACTGACTTTATTTTCTCAGGAATTTTTGTTACCTTTTTAGGAACCCTTTCAGCTCTCTCCAGCTCGTGCTCTTCTCTCTGCCTCTGCCCCTGCCCCTGCCTCTCAAAGGACCCCCCATGTATTTTTTTCCCTCCTTCTTGCATCTTGTGCTCAAAGGCATATTTAGATTAGAAGAATCGAGGAAGCCGGTGCTTTTTAAGTTTCAGCAATGCTCTGGTCTTGGCGGACTTCAGTGATGTTGTAACAGATTCATTCATCTACCACCTGGGAAACCAAAGCACCCCACCTGTTGTGTCAAGCACCCTATTCCCATTATGTCAAGAAAATTTATCAAAACCCCAGAACGCTATCCAATCCAACATCAAGATACCAGTTCATCTTTTCTCTTTTCTCTTGGACTGCTATATAACCTGGGTTACATGCAACAAGTCCGTGTGTGTGAGCCCTTTTCTTCTTCAGAAAGAATGGTTTGCCTCACTGTTCCTCAACCCAGTGCAGGAGTTTTTCTCCAATGATATTTGGTGTTGGAAGTTACAGAGGAATGTCTAAGCTTCACTTGCATGAAATAAGGCAATCTTTTCCTGTCTCTACCTGGCAATGAAGCTATATACTCAAGGAGAAAGACTGCCTCTTGTGCAGTTTTACAGTCCCTAGAGTACCTACAGGTACAGATCTTGCTGTTACCGGTACATGGACTCGGTGCTTTTGATTTGACTGTTGAAAAAACCCCACTAAAGCCTTATCTGAGCAGAAAGCTCTCCCTTGTCCCTGTGGTTTTGGGTGCTGTCTGTCTTTCATCTTACTCCATTTCCCTGCACAGTGAGGGCTGAGGGCAAGCTGGGTGCGCTCTGCCATGCCTGCAGCACAGAAAAACCATTTTTAATCATCTTTCACCAGTGTGGTGGTAAGGAGCCAGCTNGTGCTGTCTGTCTTTCATCTTACTCCATTTCCCTGCACAGTGAGGGCTGAGGGCAAGCTGGGTGCGCTCTGCCATGCCTGCAGCACAGAAAAACCATTTTTAATCATCTTTCACCAGTGTGGTGGTAAGGATCCAGCTGAAGCTCTATCAGGAATCACAGCAATTTTATATGACATGACTCTGGAGACGAAACACGTGCTGCAGCAAGTACGGGGTCTAAAATAATAGACACTAGGGGGAAATAAAAGCATGTCAGTGGGTGGACTGTTAAACCCACACAGCCAAATCGTGAGCGTTCCTAAGCCCTCACAAGCAACTCCCGTTGGCTTCAAGAGGACTTCAGGTGCTCACCTCCCCTCAGGATCTGGCCACAGGGCTTTTACTTAATGAAAAGGTCTCCACTGACTGGGTGGAGAACAAAAGGGTTTTGAGCACAATAAAACAATTTTCCTGGATTTGTGGAGCAGGCAGCATGGATTGGGGTTCATAACAGCAGTACATGTTCCCCTGGAAATGGTGGTCATCATTTCTGGTGCTAGGAATACCTTGCTGCTTCCGGACTCGCTGCAGCGAAACAGTGAGTAAAATGGGGAACAAAAAGAGCCGCTGCCAGAAGGGCTCATAGGCAGCAGATGCATACACGGCTCTCTGGATGGAGAAGAATCTCTCAATTCAGATGGCTTTGGACTTCTGACTCTTCAACAAACTGCTTATTGCACAAAACAAAACATATTTAAACAAAAGAGACTTCTGTGTTTCCACGTGGTGTGGAGGGTGTTCCATATGACTCTTCCCAGGACGCAAAGCCATTGCTAATGAAACAGCATCCCACAAAAGGCAAGTCTTTACAATGGGACTATATTATAATTATAATTATAATTATAATTATAATTATTATTTAAAGACACTGAATAGAAGCACACTAACTTGGAGTATTATTTTCAGTAGCTCCAACAATGTCTGCAGCACACCTGCTCTCCATGGTCATTTCAAGCCAGCTCCTGCTCTGTTGTTATTGGCTCCATACCAAGAGCCAGCAAAGCAAAAAATTTTTCACTTACACCCAAACTTACTGTTCTCCTGTCAGCTACCCTGTAATGTATTACTTCACCATGTCCTTTGACCTCTTGCATTTCTTTGTAGAGAAATATAATTAATTGTGAGGCACAACTTAGCTCTGGGGGTTCCAAATAGTTTCACGTGTTTACTCAAAACATTAACTTTTTTCCTTCTTTTTTAATTTCCAGGCAGAAAAGGTGATGAGGGTTAAATAAAGCATCGCTCCTTCCAAGAGCTCCAAACCCCAGCAGGGCTGGAAGGAGTTGATGGGAGGGAGAAGGGTGGGAGGGATGGAAAACAGGGTTTCTCAGCCAGACCTCAGCAGCCAGGGCTGTGCCTGGGAACTCGGGTGCGGGAAGGAAAGAGGGACACCTCTACCACACAAATAGCCTCAGAGCAATAAAAAGGAAAAGAAGATTATGTTCTAGAAAAAACACAAACCAAACTATGGGCATCTAGTACATAACTACCTATGCTCTTAGAGTGGTATGGGTACGACGCTGCAGCCCTGCAAGAAGCTCTCACCATGCAGGTTGGACAGCGTGGTCTGAAATCCCATCGGGAGAGCCATGGGGGACCAGTCGTGGTGTTCAGCAGCAGGTAACCCCGGGAGCTCGTAGTTCAGGTGTACGGCAGCAGCAAACCTGTTGTCTGGGGTTTCCTGCACAGCCTTTGCCTTCTGGCTCCAGAAGGTTGCAAGCAGGAGACTCAAGAACAAGCTTGCAGTACAATAACCTTAAATTTATACTGCATGATTAGGCATCGTGGGTGTCTGTGCCGGTCTGGGGAGTGGGCAGCCAAGGGCTGGGATAAGGCTGCTGTATCTGAGCTGCTGATTTTCCTTGGCTTAGCACCACTGAGGTGTAGGTGATAGTGGATCTCTGCAAATCTTTCTGTGTTTTGAGGGAACATGATAAGCTGTCACTGCCAACAGCAACGCCGTCACTTGCTCTTCTTGCGTGGGCTCCCTCGCAGAGAGAGCTCAGCTAATTCAGTGACATGTCTCAGGGAGCCAGGCCAATACCAGTGTCTTCGCTTCTCACTGAGAAATCAGGACACAGAGGAGGTGTTAAAGTGGCCTGCCACTTTTCTTACTCACACATTAATTTGTGAGGATTTGTCATACAAATGATGACAAACCTCATCAGTGGAGGAAGGCCTTATTTACTTGTCACATCGATAGCACCTCTGTAGCAACCCTACAATACCGCAGAAATGCTGTTTCATTACTTTCAGAAGACCCAAGGTATCTCTAGAAACCCTGACGGACCCAGTTAAGCCGCTTTTTCCATCCTTCTTCTGCCGCAGAATAATTTCTTATGTTGCAGAACATGCTCACAGCCCATCTGAGGGCAGCTGCTGCAAATGCAACATATGGGTGCTGTTAATCCCACAGGAATTTTCTTAGGAAATGGAGGGGGAAGGAAAGTTGCATATAGACACAAGAATAAACAAAAAATCCTCATAAAGCTTGAGAACATTTCTGTTTTTCAGGCATCCAGTACCATAAGCAACCAACAACTGGAGAGCAAGACATTAAGTAATAATGAGAGATGCGCTTGGGGCTGTACTTTCAAAGAGATGTGAAGTTTTTAGTCCGTACGGATTTAACAGCAGTCTCCTAGCTGATAGTCCACAGAAAGCCCTGACAACCCTTTGCAAGCCCAGTCAGCACCTTTGAAGTCAATGACAATGTTGCCACAGTAAGAGCTCTAAAGAGCTATTTTGGCTCTTACATTGCTGAAAGACCATCTATTTTGTACCACTCAGGTTCTTTGAACTAACACCACTCCCCAGGATTACAGCACCTGACACATCAAGCTTCTTCGCTTCTTTCTTACTGCTTTCCCCAAGCGAGCTCTCCTGTAACTTCATTTTTTTAATTGCTTTTAATACAAAAAAAACCTGATTCCATAATAAATTCAGTGTCTAACTTTGCAGGACTGTTATACAAACAGCTCTGCTGGGATTGAAGCAGCAATCAGATCTGCGTTTCTACATCCTCTTACTTGAATTCCTTTTCCTCAATGCAGTCCTGAAAACACTGTCACATGGAAAATAGTAGGAAGATGTTCTAGATTCAATATCAAGTTTTTAAAAAATCAACACTTCATTGTCATATTGGGAGGATTAAGTAATATCCCGACAAGGTTTGTCACAAATCTGGCGCAGAGTAGGCAAAGGCAGGGGCCAAACACTACTATAAAAGCCAAAGCTGGCATGTAACATCATGCATCAGCTAAGAAAACCTGAAATCTCACAGCACAACTCTGGTCTAATCATGATACATTTGGCAGCTGGATGCCAGAAAGTTCTTCGCAGCTTACTCAACGGAATGATGGAGTACCAAAATGGCAGGGTGATGTCTTGCTCAGGCCTGGCATGGTGCACTCAGCCTCAAGTCTATGGCATGAGCCAAACATTCAGTGTTAATGCCTGATGCTTCCCACAAGGAGGATGTAGTAACCTGTATGAGGTTGCATGCCCGAGAGTGGTCTTGCTCTTGATAATTTCCTATGGACATAAGGAGAAGCAGTGCTCAGTCCTAGGCACTAGAGGAGATCCCCCTGCGCCTTGGCTGCAACTTGCCACGTGCCATACTGCCCCAGTAACCTAGCTTCAGGGCCACATCACATCTGGTCCTTAGCAGGAGTGGAATAAAAAACAGTTCTGAAGTAACTGATTGTAACCAGGAACCAGGAGGAGCAGCTTGGGAGACAACAAACAACTTGTACATTTTTTTTTTTATCTGAGAATTGTCTGCTAAACAGACAAATCATTATGATATCTAATAAGGAAGGGAAACCAATAGAAATTTATCTGAAGTTTTATGTTCTTTTGGGTAAACTAATTCTCCCTGCCTCTCAAGCACAAGTCCATACAGCCAATTCAGACTGGCTACTCTTTTAGTACGCGAACTAAGATAAATGATCATCTTGTCCACGAGTCATCTATGCCGTTTCCCATAGGAAGACAAGGTTTGAATTAAAATTGATCCCAAAAAGCACAAAGAAATGGACAGAAATCAAATAGATAACAGTAAAAAACACTTTAGAGGGAAATGTCAAATGCAAAAGTCCAGAACAGACAAGACCAACCAGCGGCACATGGCAGGCAGCAGCGTGCAGAGAGGGACCCACAGCCTTTGGAGATCCAGAAACTGTGGGAGTCCTTGGTCTTGTCTGCCCACAACACAAGAAAAGGCAAATGTCATCCTGGGACACACCTGCAAGAGTGTTTTACGTAAGACACAGGAGAAATTATTGTGCTCTACTTCACATCGGCACAGTCTCAGCTGGAGTTTGGTGTTCAGTTCTCAGCACCATGCTTTAAGGAAAATGGAAATTGGACGAGATCCAAAGGAGCTCATATAAGAGACAAAAGGTTTAGAAAATGCAGCCCAAGACAAAAGGCTGATGGAGTGGGCGTCTTCTATGTGGAAATGGGAAGATGAGGGCAACCTAACACCACTTAACTGTCAGGCAGAAACCTGACTTATTTCTGCCCATTATAAACCATTGATGTGAAGTGTGATGTCTTCCACTCTGCTTTGATTTGGTGCGCTTGGTACAGCAGGACTGCTTTTGCAGTGTAAATTTAGACCACCTGTTAGAGCATTTTCAGGCCTTTAATACGTCCTTGGAGGAACCAGACCTTCCTCAGATCAAAGTCCCTCAAGATTCCCCTCAGGATCCAGTTTTTCAGCCGGCATTCATCACAACCAACTGTTTTTGTACACATTCAGTTGCCTGGGAGATTGTATGGCTTAGTCCTGCCTTAGTCCTATGATTAAAGTGGGACGAACTCTGGGACACGATGTTTCTTACCGTGTAGCATCAGTCTGTCTAGTAACTTCTTGCTCTAGGAAATACAACCTGGGCCCACAGGGCTTGAGCCATTTCCAACATGGGCATCTCCAGTGTAGCGCCTGCCAGGGCTGGCAGGTACGACACAGGACCTACAGAAGACCTGTGTGTTTCTGGACCAGCAGCTGGACTCAGGTGGCACTTTCTAGGGGAAAATGGCAACTAGCCTGCGCTCAAGCAGCTGCATTGTGCCTGCTGCCCAAGCAGAGGAAGCATTGGAACAGCAGTGCATTTATTAAATCACATATAACAGGGGCACCCAGTGCATAAGGAATTACTGGATACAGAATTACTCCATGCTGCAGTGACACTACTGGGCAGGAGGTGGGGTTTCTGGCCGTTCTACAAGAGAGGCTCCCACACTGGAATCTGGGGCATCTACAAGCACAACTTGCCCAAGGACAACGTGCAGTGCAGTGCCCAGCAGGGTTGGCAGTGGGGTGAATGCGTGAAAGCCAAGGAAGGCATCAGGACAAGGGGAATGGCTGGGATAGGAGCTATTTCCCCAGCAGGTTTCTGCAGTCACACGTCCCTGCAGCCTCGCTGGAGCCGTTAGTCCCAAACCCTCTGTTTACCCAGGGTGCGGAGCTGGCACAGACCTGCATCGATCCCCAGATCCTGTTTCTGGGCCATGCTGACCACAAGCGCAATCATGCACACTTCCTCCCACTTTTATGCAAAAAGCATTCACCCCATGCGTATTTCCACTGTATTCGAGGCCTTGTGTAGTCTTGGCAGAAGCGGATGGATTTTGCCCAGAATACACAATTTAGTGCTAATTATCTCTTCCTGCTGGGCTTTAGAGCAGAGAGCTTTCAGTTCAAGAACAACAGCTACAAGAGCTAATGGATTGCTCTGTTACCAGGAAGCAAACCCTTTGCAGAGCATGGAGGATCCTGTCCTGCTGCAGGTCCCAGGGAAACTCTGCAACAATAGGAGGATGGAATTTGTTAACTCTTGAGGGAAGATGAGAGCATCACAAGCACCGTAGCTGCCTTCCACTGGTGCTGCTGGGGGGAACACCCCAACACAAACCAGCATCTCATCCCTCCCAAGTCACAGCAAATTATGTTGCAAAAGTAAGAGAAGAAAACTCCTCTCGTTGGGTCAGTGAGAGACTGAGAAAAGGAAGGAAAAACTGTGGCTGAGATTCATTCCCTTCCATGTCACATGCAGTAAAAGTTTGTATTTTCTACTGTCATTTGGGGTGAGTGTATACGACATGGATTAAACTGCTGCTTTCTGAATCCCACTTCTCACATGCATTTATCCCACCTCTAGGATGGCCTACGTGCCTCTCTGCTCGGGTTTCACCGACAAACCACTTCTGTTTTGGTGATACTCCCTGAGACGAGAAAAAGCTTTGCACCACTGTGCTGGCAACTCAGCCACAGTTAATGCATTAACAGCATATGGGAGTCACACTTGGAGCCAATAATAATTTAATTCACCAGCACTGGCACTTAACCATCCAGCAATAACCCTTGCAGAGCTGCTCTCTGCACAGCTAATTTAGCAGCTTTATAGACCTACACGTGGTGATCATTTGATTCTAAAGCTGACATGTTACCTGAACGAGAGTCCAAAGTACCTCCTAGCATAGTGAGTATTTTGGCTGGTGGTGGCCACATCTTAGCTTCTCTTTCAAAGGCAATCTTTTAGGTGTAGATGTTCACCTACTTGAATATCTTTACAAGTGTAAGAAATAAAATACTGAAATATAGAGCAGATGCTTCAGTACCTTGGACTAGATCCATTATTGACACAGGACCAACATTACATCCTTCTCAAAGACACTTTCTCACTTGCTCATATGGCGCACAGATGTAGGCTGCTGGCAGAGATCTCTAAGGCAATGTGGGCAACTTCCAGATTTTCAGCTACCCTTTGTCTCAATTTCTTGTGCAAGATTCTGGATAGTTTATTGTCATTTGGGTCTCTGTACTTAACACACTAAAATATCCTCATTATTGCTGTGTTTTGGCTCCCTCTTGAAAACAGGGTAAGGGAAACACCGCTAGACAAACGGCCCAACACCCAGCACTGGAGGTGAGGGATGGTGTCCGTCCCCAGCAGCGTTACTGCAGGCCACTGAGATAATCCTGTGACCTGAGTGCCAACAAACAGAGGTTTTAGTGGCAGCTCTTCTAGAGACCTTGTTACTGCCAGTGGCAAAGGTCTTCGAGGTGTGGAATCGCAACTGCCAGTGCTACAAAGTAAAAGGCTGTAAGGAGTGAGAATCCTTCTCTCTGAGCCAGTTGAGGAAACAGCTGTACAAAGCCTGACACTCCTTGCCGAGACGATCGCAAGCATCCTCCATCATCTTCAGATGTAGTTTCCTGTCTCTAGAACAAGATGTCCAGCAGTGGCTTGCTGGGAAATACCAGAAGAAAAAAAAGAGAAATAGCAGATTGATTCCAGGGAAGATTTCCTTCTCTGAAGCGAAGGTAAATAATTCTGCTGCTTTATGACCGGTGGTTTTACTGTGAGGTATTGCACAACAGGCTTAAATAATGCTGAAGTATGACTGCCTCCAGTTTTGTCTGGCTGTAACATTTCTCCTTAGCATATTGCATCTTGGAGAAGGTTGGCTATGAAAAACAAAAACCTTTCAGGGCTGCAGTCTGCTTGCATATGAACCTTTCTCTCCTGACTGCGGTAACAAGCATGTGAAGTACATATTGAAGTCATTCTTCATGATGTTTTGTCTCATAACATTTGAAATTGAAGTAAGCTTTTTACTTTTATAAATAAATATTGAACTAATTCCATTAATAAACATAAACCAAAACTGTATATTTTGGCAAATAAAAGGCAGAACGGACTCTTCTTATTCCTCATGTGGACAGCCCTGGTTTTCAGCATGAGCCGGCCCATGGGTGACCAGTGTGGGCAGCCACCACGGGTGAAATCAAAGCACCTGGACACCCCGTCCCCAAGCCCCTGGGAGCACCAGCCTCAGGCCTGCCGAGGTCCTTCTCTCCTATCTCCCTGACTGGTTGTCCCGTCCCTACTTCTTGCACATTTTTAGCAGGGTTTGCCATGCTCCTTTTCCCTCCATATGGTCTCTACCTTAGCACTGTCCTAAGAGACAGGAGAGACTTGACCATAGCAAGCCTGCTGCCCACTTTGTCCAGAAGAAAAAAGAGCCATGTCAACCCCCGCTTTTGAAAGAAAACCATTGATTTGTCTCTTCTCACATAATACTGAAGATGCTCCACCAACACCTTCCCCACCCATCTCCTCAAGGGCCAAGACACTTATCTTGTCTCCTTTACTTCTTTTTCTTTTTTTTTTTTGAAATCTCAATGGAAAAACTCAAGGAGAGGCAAAAGACCCCATACGGAAAATAGAGCTTCTGCAAAAAATCGTAAGCAGATCTAGCTGGGGGAGAGTCAAGCAGGGTGGTCAGACTGGAAATGTTGAGCGGGCCCAGAGACATAAGGCTGCTTTTGTGCCATCTCTTCAAGCGCAATGCCCTGGATGTGCTGCAACCATGGGAGAGTCACATCATGCATGTGGGATTTAACATGTTGCAGCAAAGTGCAGGAGAGCCATGGCCTGTCTTCTCTTCAGACGAGGCTTGGAATTTGAGCAGTAAGCACAGGACAGCCCATATTGCACAGGGCATCTGGCGACTGAATGCCAGGCAACCTCCATACCGCAGGCAATGCTGTAACCTCGTCCACACAGCTACAGCCTTGCGCTCCTAGAGCTCCTACGCTTCACTGGCTAGGCATTACTGAAATTAGATCCTACAGCATGCCTGTGGATAATGATTTATACTTGTCTTTCCTCTAATGATAGGGAACCTGGAGCAGAGACAGAGATACTTTCCTGCTGTGGAGATGTTTCAATTATTTCAGTCTTGAATATGATGTTTGTAATCCAGGATTTCTGCCTCCCATCCCACTTATTCCTGCACTGGGGTAGGATGCAGACACCTGGCTGTCCCCCATGGGCAGCTCTGCCTCCTGGTGTTGACAGAAATGGACACCATAAGGTAGGAAAACCTTCTCAGACCCCCACAAAAAACGTGTTGGGTCTGTTTACAGTAGTTTCGCATCTTCTCCTTTCACCCAAGTCCTGGAACACTCCCTAAAGAGGAAAACTTCCTCCGTAAAAGGAAAGGGAGTGCCCCAGCCCTGCTCTGAAACAGCCTGTGTCTGCTGGATTCTCAGCCACTGATGAAACAATGACAGGTGGGTTAAATGGGATGTTGGGTTCCTCCTCCTCATATGAATAATTTTATCTTTTGGACATGGGCAGGCGTGGAGTTTGAAGGAGCTCAGTGAGATCTTCCCAGCGCAGATCCTGGTAAAATGCAGGTTCTCAGGGAAATATCTGTATTTGGAGCACATGTGGACAGAAGGGCCCGAGTGCATCCCAGAGCCAAGGCAGTACCAGCTGATTTGCATCACATTTTGGTGCACTCAGTTTTCCCTTTGCACCGTGTAGCTTCCCAACACAGATCCACGGACTTTATTCCAGGGTCAGGCCCTTAAGTCCTTCCTTATGTCTAGCCTGTAGTCTCAGCATGATGACATCCTGCTGCCAGTGGCTCATTTGTAAGCAAGGGAAAACCCAACCCGTTCTGATTTTGAATATGCTAAATGACTAATAGAGCTAATTGCGGCCTCTGCTCTCGTAACAGCTTGAAAGTGAAAAAGAGATGTTGATGCAATAGGGCGAAGGACATTTTCTAGCTCTGGCAATAACTCAGCATCCTGGACTAAAACAGCCCTGTGCAGAGAAGGTGCCGCGCTGCCAGCAGCCCTCTCCTGCTGGGGTCTTGCTTGTCTTTGTAATTTCCTTCAAGTTTTGGCCATCAGTACAATCTTAAACACCATTGCTCTTGGCTTTGTTCTGGTACCTACCAGAACATACAGAAACCCTGTGATGGATAAAGCAAAGCCAGAAAAGTAGAATACCTGTAATTCAGCCTCTCTTGTGATTTTACCAAAAGCAGCAGCACAGAGAGCACAGACATAGGAGTGGGTGAGCGCGGAAACACTATTTTAAGTCAACCAGCACAGGAGTTTGTTCTTAGCTCGAAACCAAAATGATCTGCGTGCATCATAAAATGAAGTATTTAGCAATAGCTGGAAGTCTATGCAGCCATAGATACAGGGAACAAAGACGTTTGTTTACACAACACTGGTTACACTGCATTTCAGGGTAACAAATGTCAGCGCAGTACTAAGAGCAGAGCAAACCCAGTAGTCTGAGTTTAACCGTGAGCTGCTACTGCTACAGACCGCAATGAGAGACTTTCCTAAATTGTTTCCCGCCACTGGTATTGGGCAAACATTGGCCAAATAAACTCCGTACAGGTTGTCACTCTTTGGCAAACCAGCTTTAAATTCAAGTGGAGAACATTTCAGAAGGGCAAAAGCAAAGGCATTTAGATGACGAATCTTATCAGTAAGCATAAAAGGTCAAAAAGCATGTCAGCTAGATCCACTTCCAGGACCAAACTGCTCCATCTGAGCTAATTCTTACTTTCAGCAGCTGTATAGAGATCTGGGGCCCTCAGAAGCACCCGCCAGGTGCTGCTGTCCTCCAGCGGCAGGGATGCCCTGGGCAACTCAGGCTGTAGCTCAGCACGTGCTCAGGACCTGCTTTACGCCAGCATAAAAGGACCAACCCTACACCCCAATCTTCCTTTCTCTTGCTCTGGCAAAAGCTTTGGTGTTACTCAGTGAACTGATCCAGCTGAAAAATAATCCAGGAAAAATGACTGGTTACTTGTTAACTGGATCGGTCCTGATGGGGCTGTACCAGCCTGGGAGAGGGCAGAGGGTGAGAGGGGGGCGGATTCCCCCTTCCAGCAGCAGCACCGCTTGCTAATACTGACTGCAATGGTTGTTGAATTGCAGGCTCAGTGTTTGGAAATACAGTTCTCGTGAGGTTTAAACATCTGCTTCTGCACATTCCCATAAGTCCACCTACATCAACATGCTGACTAATCCATCAGAGCCCATAGATCGGGTCTTCCTTCACCTGTATTGCTTGGAAAGCATGGTGAAACAGGCTTAAACCCACTTAAACCATTTGGACTAAGCTGCACACTGGTGTGGGAATAACAGGATAATCCATGATTACGTCCATGTTGCAGGACTCATGAGGGACATATGAAACTTGGCGCTCAATTTTTCCATCTAAATGAGGAGGTTGGAAAGCAGCATGCTCTGTTCTGGCCCTCCTGGAAGACGAAGACTCTATTATTGGGTTAGTTCTAACTCGCGTGACAGAATTTTGTATTTGTTTGGCTGGGGAGTGAAAAAATAAACGTGATTCTTAGCCTGTGACGGAGACGAGAGTGTCAGTCCTGTTGGCAGTGTCCCATGTGAATAACGGCCAGACACTGTAGTTAGTACCATAATTCAAGTCTCCTTTTTAAAGGGAGTGCAATAGTCAACTGCTAATTAGAAATTCATACTTGCTTTTGTGCATTTTTTCTTTTCTCTTTTGGCTTCTCAAGTAACAGCATTAACAAGAAAGCAACCAAACTAACAAAATGCTCTATCACCTTCCCTACCTTTTTTGGCCAGACAAGCAGTGGCACACGTTGCGAGTGTTTCAGAACTGCACTTACAGTATAGTCAGGGAATATATAATATAATATATAATATATAATACCTGCCTTTGCCTATCAAGGACATTAGTCTGGTTCTCTGCCCTGACATCCATGCCCTCTTTGACATATCAGCTTTTTGTCAAAGTTGGCCAGGAATAGTCATCAGGTCAAAATGTTTTGTAAGATGAGAGAAGGGAACATGCAGCACAGGCTCACAAATCCCATTGCTTAGGAGACAAATGTCAAACACGAGGTAGGTGCTTACAAGGTATTTATAGCAAGGAAATGGTATTTTGAAAGGATACTTAGGTTATTGTTGCCAATTTTGACTGAGAAATACATCATTGTCCCAAATTCAGAGCACCCCAGAGATGATACAGCAGCATTCTTCCACCACTTACCACTGCTGGTCATTCAGCAGAGCAGCAGGAGCACACTGATGGTAATGTGAACATTTCTGGGGAGCAAAGGCTCTGCTTTCCACAAGGAGAGCTGGGCTCTGCAGGCACTCAGCAAACTCCACATCAGGTAACAACACGTGTCTAAACACCTAAGTAGAGAGGTGGGCAAAACGCACTTCAGAAGCTGCAGAAGACAGTTCATTTAGTAGAATTACAGGGAGAGCTCATTTGTGAAATATGAAGCTATTAACCATAAGAAATCCCACAGAAGCTTAAAATTTATAAAAGGAAGTATATGACTAGACTCTGGTAAATTAGGTGCAATGGTCTGGTTGACTGCATAAGTTCTGCTGTGACAATTAAGCTAGGCTGCCTCCTGTTTTGGTGTTTTCAATTGCTTGCTTTTCCAGCAGCAGAGAGAGTGACCAGAGCATGGCCACAACACGAAGAGAATCTTATTTACCTACAGCAGTCACAAGAGGTGCACACGTGTTTGGGTGGATTGGGCCCACAGAGCAAAACTGAGGGCAGCTGGCTAGAAACTAGGTAGCAGGAAGAGCAGAGGATGGACTTGGACAGTGCTTTTCAACATATAGTTTCAAAAATGAGGAATATAAATGGTCTTTGACTTATACATGGTTCTGGTCATGAAATATTTGGATTTTTTTTGGCATCAGACTCTCCAGGTACTTTAAATTAGTTTTAGATACAGTGAGCTGAACAGATTCAGGTTTCACTGTACCAAATACATTCCCATTACCAGAGAATAAGCAAGGCAGTACTGCCGTTCTTAAACAGAGCTGGCAGGGCACAGGTAGGAACTAGGTGGAATGCTCTAATAAACTACAGTAAAGCAGAAACTAAGTTTTTGTTTTCCTTAAAAAAAATCAATATTTAACTGCAAAGGAGAAAAAGGAGATACTGCAATGGTTTTACTTACATAAGTAAACATGAGTAGAGCAATTTCTGTAAAGGATTACTCACACATAGAACAATTAGCTGCACTGAGGTGGATTTTCCCCTCCACTCCTCTACCACAGGGGTTACAGCCGGAGCCCCCATTTGGGAGCCATCGGGACCCAGACAACGTGTCCCTGAGAGGTGGCCTTCACAAAAAAACCTACGAGGACCAAGATGATTGATTGGGCCGGGAGGAGCTGTAGAGAACCAGCAAAGCTTTCATTCTGTCCCCTCCGTAAGAGTCAACAGCAGAACTTGAACTCCCCCCAGACTGACCGCACACTCGCCACTGCTTGTAGCAGCGATCCCTGCATCAGCCCACGCAGGGAGTAATGGACACAAAGATTATGGTTTTCTCGAAAGAATTCTGGAAGTAAATTGCTAGTGGCAACTGACCACCTAGCCAAATGTCCCACCAGACGTTTTTTTGGCATCTGTTGGCCCTGAACAGCATGTTCTTACAGTACACATATTCTGCACCTTCGCTGCTCGAGCTGAAGAACAGCCTCTTGGCTGCAGTGTAATAGGATAAGTTTGTCAAGTGGTACAGCTGCTAAAGGGTGAGCAGCACTGTGCCGCTGAAAGTCACAGAAATGCTCCGTTTGCTATATTCCTTCAGAACAAACTGCATGTTAAAGTAAAAGGCAGATGGCTTGGTCATGGTAGAGACCCCCCAGTTCTGTTCCCAACTCTGCTTGAAAAGCCCTGTGCAAGCTTCATTATCATTCATCAGTTAATTTTTTTTTCCTTTTTTTTTTTCCCCTAAGCCAGGAAAACCTGCCTCATAATCAGGGTGGGGAAAGATACACAGATTGTGAAAACACTCATCACAAGTGCAAATTCCTTGTTCCTTGGCTTATAAAAGGCCTCTCACTAAGCTTCAGGACCTTCTAAAAGAACTTGACACAACAGATTATCTTGGAGACAAAAAGGGCAAAATCAAGAACCCTGATTAAAAACATAAAAAGCAGATTGTAAAGACAATGCCATGTTTTGGGGAACATGAGTTGCTACGCTCAAGAATTTATAATTTACAGCCTGAGGGGTGGCTCTTCTCCTGCCTCAGGTGATGCAGGCTGGCAGCTCCTCCAAAGCATGGTTGCTGGCTCCTGCCAGATGAATTCTTTGGAGCTATCTAAACGGGGGAAAAAGCTGACTCGAGGTCGACTTAGTCAGCTTGTCTTGATTGAAGTCCTTGTTATCTCTGCAACCACAGCTGAGACCATTTTACCTGGCCAGGCTGTAACCATGACCGCTTCAAACACTACCTAGCTGGTAGCTGCGGCAGCTCCTGGAAAGGTGCTGCTGGCAGCACAACCAGCTCAACCGTCCTTCCTCCCCCTCACTCTGACACGTACTGCTCATAAGGACTCAAAATGAAGTATGTACAAGTGAGACAGCTGTTCAGCTCCTGGTTTGCAGGAGACCAGTGGCAGCATTATGTTCAGCCGGAGCAAAAGAAATCGAGGACTGCTGTCCACGTAAGAGTTTTCCCATTATTGGGTTGATTTGGTTGAGGGAGGGCAAAAAAATTCTGAGTACCCTTTTTGCATACAGCGCCATGTCTTTACAAACCTGTTGGAAGCCCTTGTTATTTTCAGAATTTTGCATGATTTCCCAATGAATTTATTTCTTCAAGAATTTGGTCCAGCGGATTTTATTCTTCCACACTGAAAAGAGCAAATTCTCCCTCTATACCTTTGCAATAGCTTACCTGTCATTAAAAAAAATATAGAAAGTTTCACAGGAGTGAAGGGTTCCAGTGATATTCATCATTAGTCATCCAAGATTTGGCCTAAAGAGAGAGCTCCTGAACAGTAAGGGATGGAAACGGGACCCAGTCATACAGAGGGCTGTCAGACTTGTGGTCTGTCTTTGGGCCCAGGGCATGCTAAAAGCAAGCAGACTTGCCAGGTAAAGGAGGAACAGAAACTCACGAGGAATGACACAAAGTTAGCGTAGGTGTATTTCAGTTTTTTTGGGGTTTAACTAACTCACTTATCTCCTTAATTTCTGAATTAACATGCAATGCAAATCTCGTGATTATTGCACAAACCCTAGTTTACAAAAAGATGAGCAGAACCCAAGGACAGTACCCAATACAGAAAGGTTAAAATCTAAAAGCAGCATCAGAGAACTTGAGACTCGCCAGGAAACCAAAGGAAAGACCAAAATGGAACTCTCAAGACATTTAATTTAAAGATTACTTCCCATTGTCCTCATAATTTTTGACGATCTTTTTGGGGATCTGCTAGTGTAGGGGTACAGCCCTGGCAAACTGTGCATAGTTGTAGATTAATACTACATGACTTTCACATTCGGCATGCTGCTAGGACAAACTGCCACGAAAGTGCTCCTGACATCAGCACATTTCATGTATAATCCCAACTATAGGTTTGGTTTCTAATTATGGTTTAAGAGCAGATTTTTTTTTGGTGAAACAATTAATCTATTGTAATATAGTTTGCTTAGAGACAACATACATACAATGTGTGTGATATGCATAATACAACTAAGAAGACTGTGTGACAGATTAGTGACTAGAGGTCATAAAAGAGCAGAGGGATAAAACAAAAGCTGTAAATATTTGATCATTTTTAAGAGTTAATCTGATCATCATAACCCTTTTGTATTAATTTTGTGAAAATCAGACTGTGCAAATACCATTAGAACAACTGCTCCAGAAAAACACGAACAATAAATGATAAAATACAGACTTGAAAGATGCTTTAATATTGAATTTTCAGTTACAAAATTTAGAGATTACTCTAGTGACAATTAAACAAGCTATTCTGCCAAGGAAAGAGAGAAAAACTACTTTTGCGTTTAAGCACCAGAATGTGAATTGCAAAACACACAACAAAACCTCTATCCAAGCAAAGAACTGTGAGCAGACTTACACACTGGTAGTAAATAAATCAAAAAGAACACCCTTTTCAAGAGGTGCTCAGGACAGCACACACTAAGCTCTTTCCTCTCTCCTCCTCCGCTGCACAAAAGCCGTCCACTATCTTTACTACAGCCTCCATGGGCAAAATGGACTTTTCCGATCCTCAAATCATTACCTTCACCTCTAATGGTCTTCTGTACACTGAAAAAAGTATTCTCATTTCTCCGCTATAGAATTCTGTGTTGGAGTGTGTACACCTGATCTTTCATTGTTTTTATAATTCAAGCCCCAATGTACCATTTCACTGCAGCAAAAACTGTGCTTCCAGTAGCATCATATTTTCTCTCTTTAAATGGCTTTGCTTTCAAATCGCCACTCAGGCTTGTGGCCACCACCATCCCAGCACAAACATCGGTAAAGGGCTGCTTGTACAGACACTGATTGTGGGTTTAGCAGCAGTAATTGCATTAGAATAATTTTACTCAAGAGTGCGAACGTGACGCCTGTTGCCACCTTAAGCATTTTTTACTCAATCTGTCTGAAGAACAGTGCCTTTTAGGGTAACTATATCATGTTCTGCGTTGTATGCCACAGTGCATGCTGCTTCTACTAAAATTTAAGATAGCGCTTGAAACACATTGGCACTCTGATATTAACCAAACCAACAAAATTTCCTGATTTCTTTTTTTAAGTATCTATTAATTTATGTGATTATTTGTAATTCGATACAATTTCAAAAAACCCCAAACACTTTCAAACTTGTACATACAGCAGCGCTGACCATCGCTATGTTACCAAATACACATATGGGTAGGCTGCTCCAGAAAGCCAGCATGTAGACAGCAACGTGGCTACGGAGAATCCGAGAACGCCACCAGAATCACCACTGAGCTGCCACACGAATACTACTAAAAGAGGAGAAAGCAGTTACTTCTTTTCAACATACCTTCTCATTTTCTCTGTAGGCTTAAGTCCCTCTTTCTGCTCGTCTTTGCGCAGGATCTTCGGAGGGTATTCCCCATCCCAGGGCATGAAACTTAATATTTACTTATTGTATAACATTCTTCCTATAGCTATTTTGTAATATTTTTCCTATTCTCAAATTACTTGATAAAAGAGGACATACCACTGTCACAATTGTGCAACTGGAACTGATTTTGAAACATCGCAATTATATTCTGGAATCACAGAATGGGTCAGTAGCAGAACCAAAATCAGAACATCAGGCTCAGCTCAGTGCTGCGTTCAAAGGACAACTTTCTTTTTGTCAGTCTGGACTGGTGACTGTCCTCAGAGTGCTTAACTAAGATGAGCCATGCATGGTGAGCACGAGAAAGAAGCAGGCACAGACAACAGCCTGGGCACACAGGGCAACTGATGTACTTTTCATCTGCTGGCCAAAGAAGAGGTCACAGGACAGTGAAGTTTTACTCAAACTACATTCCACTTTTACCACTCTTTTCCAACTTATCTTTAAATGACAGAATGCAAAGGCTCTACATTTTCGCTTTCTTTTTTTTTCACGTGTGAAACTCAACTCTCCTTGAAACTGCTTTACCATTAGCTTAGAGAGAAGGTGGCTGGCTTCTGGTACCTCGGTGGATGGACCCCTGCACCCCTGCCTGGGCTGCTCTACACTGCACAGCTATCTGCACTGCACGCATCGCACCGATGGTGCTGGGAATAAAGACCCTGTCTCCTAACCACCTTTATGTTCCAGATGAGTTTACTCTGCTAAATGAAGATTCATCATAGTTTTTGTGTTCTTCAAATGGATAATAAATGATGTTATAAGGCCACAAACATCAGAGGCATCTCTGTGTTTAACATGCAAAATTCAATACACCAATTTATTCTGAAGATAAAAATGTTAATAGCGGTTTCATAGTCTAAGTAATGAATATAAATTTTCTCCCCAAAACCGATGACATTTCCTGAATCAGAATTGCTTGGGCTTTGCTTTCTATCCAAGTGTAGTTTTCTCTTGCTTCATTTAAGGTTCTGGAAATTGAAGCTACTGGCCTTTCACGTGCAGCTGTCACTTACGCGAGTAACCTTGGATTTATTAAAATTCTTTGTTCTATTACTAAAGACAGCAAAATTGTCCCATTTCAACAAATGTCTCACTGGGTTTATTGCTATAGACAAGTAAGATGTTCCTGGAATATGAAAAGCGGGAAATACCTTAAAATAGTTTCAAAAAGGTGTGTTTCATTACGGAGAACAGAGCAGAGCCAGTTTCACCTGCGAGAAATCCTGAACTACCTGATCGATTCTGTTATGATAATTACATGGCAACATTACTGACGCAGTATAAATGTGGGGGTTTTTTCCTTCAAAAGAGCTTTCTCATGTTCACCTCAACAAAACTACTGAGTTAGGAGCTTACTTCCACTTAAAAGTGCAATATTTGGTACATTGTACAACAAAATACAGACAAAGCAAAATGATTAATATATAGAATAAATCCTTTGTATGTATTAATCTGAGATAATAAGACTGCGAATTATTCAAAGCTTAGATATGTGAATATAAAATAACTTACATGATCGTGTAAAAAAATTAACAAGTGACATCCCCTTTTAGGGATCGTTAAGGAACAGAATTTCGCTTAAAGAACAGTCTCTAAGCTTTGCTTAAACTGCAAAACATTGTAAACCTGCATATGTAATGAAACTTTCAAGCCTTCATACTTACATTACTGAACTTACGTGGATCAGTAATGTTGGTGCCGTATCTTTGGAAAGTTCATACGTAACCTCTTCACTAGCTTATTGCTAAATCAAGAAAACGGTTACAGACTTACTTTGTTTAAAAGCAGTCTTAGTGAAAGAGAGCATCAAACTGTGTATTTGATAGATACAAGAGAAAAAAATAAATCACAAAACCACGCGGTTCGTTTTGGAAACTCAGTTGTTCTACTAACGTTGGTAAATCAATAAACTAATGTAGCAATCCCCTTGCCTGCACACAGTCAACCTTTCACTTATGTGCTCCTTACGTACAGTTGAAACTGAGTATCGATGCTGAAGCAGGAACCGTGTCCAAATAATGTCTCATAGAAATAATCTAAAACCATTTTCTGAATTACCATGAATAATGACAGTAAGTCAGACTTGTTGACGCATTTTATTGTGAGATGGGGAGTCTGGTAAAAAACTAGAAAATGACCATGATGTAACAAGGAACTTAAAAATGAAGTTTCAGATTTGTAACATACATACATGAATACAGGAACAAATTGGCACAAAAATGTTAAACATTGTTCCCAACACTGTTTATAAGATTATTCTAATTTGGCTTACTAAGGAAATGAGAGTTTTATGGTTAGACTAATCTCTTAATAAAACTGCAGAGCATCATGCTATTAGTCACACAGTGAATTTCAAAATTTAAGAGCTTTATATTAAAAACTGGGTAAAGGTAAAATGAATTGATTGCAATTGTAAAATTAATACATTCCCATTTTAATTCTTCTGTTCTACAGTCCAAGGCAAGTATAAATGTTAACATAACACTGTTAAATCAAATCTCAATGCAAGAGAACCGATTGCATCTCTACTTTAAATCTTATCAACTTTCCAAATTTTCATACTAAAATATATTATTGTATTAATACAAACTACAGTATTATACACTACACTGTGTAATAAATAAAGAAATATAAAAATAAGACACATAAATATAAAAGTTTTCTAAAACTAAAAAGGTACATATGTCAGTAAGAAGGGTATTAATACTGCCAGGTTTGAAGACATACAGTACAAAATGTTGCACAGACCTATAAACTAAAAGAAATAAAATAATACTGATGGGTAAAAATCAGCTAACATTGTTAATAAATGGGGTCCATAATAACTAACATTTGAAAATACTTATGAGCCAGATAACATGTCATGTATGTGTCTGAAATTAAAGTAAACCAATAAAGCAATAAAGCAGATTAGAAAATTTCCCTTGTAATTATTGTAGAGAAATTCTGCAAGTCAGGTATTAACCCAAAATACCACCAAATAATTAAATAATGAAATATACCAGTGTTCTTACTTCTCTGATGGCTGAGTGTTTTTTTCCCCATGATTAGTTTAGAAGTTTGATAGAAATCAACAAATGCTAGTTATTGTAGGCCACACATTGGATAAAGGCTGCTTAGAGCCTTTATAATACTGATAAATGGCACTTACAGCACACAGGTCTTGCATAAGGCCAAAGGAGATACAAAGCTTCATATCATATCCTTCATATTGTTACTACATACTCAAAACACAATTACAAACACTGATTTTGACGACTTTGCTGTCCTTACCAGTATTAACACTGTTAGTCCCTGCAATCAGAACTCAACGACAATCTTCTCAACTACATTTTTAATCACATGAGTAAGAAACTTCAGTTCTTCTATCATCTGCTTTCTTAAGGCTAACAATACACTTTAAATGATAATATGCTCTACTACAACATCTAATGTCATAAACCGCTACCTTCTAGGTTGAATTTACAAAGGTAGCCAAGCACTGTTTGCAACTGCATTACAGGTTTCTGCAAAAGGGAATTTTGTAGTGCAGAAGTTCTCACATTTTGAACATAAGAAAATACTGAAGCGGATTTAGGAAATGTTTTATCATTAAAAAAAAAATTTCATATAAATCTCTCCCAATTGTACAGCTTAAAAATTAATCAACTTAAGAATGAAAATTAATACTGATAAAACAAACAATGCCAGATGCTTGTCTAATAAATCAGGTTTCCTACAACCTGTTAAATCCTTGCTTCCAGAGTCACTGTATTTTTCTAATCTGCTTCATGTTATAAACTTGTTCCTAACTTTGAAAACTGTGTGAAAAATTACTAAGTTTGAGGTTCAGGCACACCTGGATTTCTTTTTTTTTTCTTTTTCTTTTTTTTATATATATATTTTTTTACACAGTAGTGAACAGAAATCACAGTATGCAGGCTACTGTGTTTCCATGAAAAGCATGTATAATATAGAACGAACTTCATTACCAATTTTTTTTTCTTATAGAAAAAACTATCATTTAAGCTTTATTCGTTTTTTTCTTCTGACACCTGCCCATTATCCTGTGCAGCTTCTGTTTCTGCATTGCTTGCTTGATTTACAGCTTCATCATTCTTGTTACCTTCAGTTTTGTGGTCTTCTGCTTCTTCTTCTTCTTCTTCTTCTTCTTCTTCCTCCTCTTCATCGTCCTCTACTTCTTGTAGCTTTCTACATTCTTTTTCTTCTTGAAGTCCTTCTACCTCTTTTTCTTCCTCCTCCTCTTCCTCTTTTTCACTGTCTTCCTCTTCTTCCCTGGTTAGACTCTCTCTCTCATCTGAGTCAATCTGCGATGGAGATGCCCTGGCACCAGCATGCTCGTTACTGAGGACCTCCTGGCCTGTCTCCTCCTGCTCTGTGCTGTCACGCTCTTCTGCCTCTCTTTTGCAATAGGAGTAGCGATGATTCATGTGTTGAGAGTAAGACCCCGAGTGTGAAAACCGCTTTCCACATTTGTCACATTGGTAGGGTTTTTCCCCAGAATGCAGTCGCATGTGTTCGATCAAATGGTGTTTGTGTTTAAATGCTTTTTTACAGATTCCACACTCATGAGGTCTTTTACCTACAAAACAAAGCACAAACAATTGGACATCTTGTAGCTGAAGTTTCAAAAATGTATACTGTTGTTTTCATCATAAAATGCTGTCGGTGAACTTATTACCGACAGTTAATAATTCTCTTTGACAAGATGTTCTGTTCCATGCATTCTCAGCCTGGGTTTCTCACCTGAGCCTGAAGGACAAGGGTGCAATGGTACATTGTCACAAACACAAGGGTAATTTGTAAGTTCTTTAGGAAAACTGAACACAGAAGGACAAACAGATTCTTAGATGTAACTTTTAGCACAAAAAAGTGCAAATACAAGTAAATTAGAAAAGGAGTTTTTCTTGCAGTGAACATTATTTTGACACAAAACCATCTTAACTTTTTGAACTTGATGGAAATTTTAAATCAACCAAGCTTTTATGTTGGTTTTTGTGCATCAAGTCCTTCTTCCATGTTATAGGTAAGGAAAGGTTATAGGTAAGGAAAATCATTCTAAAATCTAGGGTGGCACAGGTAAGTGCCTTATGTACAAAACTTGCTCACTACACATATAGCAACAAGAAAAATCTGCTTTGTTTCACTTAGTTCTCTTTCTGCTCTGTTTTCCAGCTTTCTACTTTCGTGCTTTGTTTTTAGAGTCTCTTATAAACACAGCATGAGCCTAGTAATGTTATTTGGATTTCAACACTCAAAGTCGTTACGTAAAACAATTTTGCACAGTCTTAGCCCAGACTTAAAAGACACAGACAGTGAGACAGCAGTTTTCTGGTCACACTATACAGATGATCAAGACCTCCATGTCAACTTATGCCAAACAAGCAGCGAGGTGGGTGCTGGTGTCTTCTCCCAAGTCACAAGTGATAGCACAAGACAAAATGCCCTGAAGTTGCACCAGGGGAGGTTTAGATTGGATATTTGGAAAGACTTCTTCACCAAAAGGGTTGTCAAGCATTGGAACAGGCTGCCCAGGGAAGTGGTTGGGTCACCATCCCCGGAGGTATTTAAAAGACGTGTAGATGTGGTGCTGAGACGTGCTTTAGTGGGGGATTTGGCACCGTTACGTTAACCGTTGGACTCAATGATCTTAAAAGGTCTTTTCCAACCTAAGTTATTCTATGATTCTGAACACTGCACTTAATTTAGAAGTAGAATGGAAAGAACAATTGTGTTATGAAATGGAGGAGTTAGAAGAGTCTCAGGACAAGAAAGGTATGAAAATAAATAGTCTTAACGAATACAGCTTGAGAAATTTGATCAAGTGGTAAACACAGAAGGGCATTTTTTATGTTTTTAATTCTATGCGTGAGAGGAAATGAAAACATTAACATACAGAAATATAATATAGGCTTCTAACCAAGAAAACATTTTTTTTTGAGACATCACAGAAGAAATGAGACTGCGACAATTATTAAAAAAAAAGACTAAAGATACCAGAGCCGGAGCTAAAATGAACAACTATGAGAAATTAAAAATAAAAATAATAGCCAAAAGGGTGTTCTTTCNTTTTTGAGACATCACAGAAGAAATGAGACTGCGACAATTATTAAAAAAAAAGACTAAAGATACCAGAGCCGGAGCTAAAATGAACAACTATGAGAAATTAAAAATAAAAATAACAGCCAAAAGGGTGTTCTTTCGGGGTTCAATTCCATGTCTAATGAATGGCTGTTAACTTCAGATCATTACATTACAAACGTGGCTCAATTTGAAAATCTTTCGTGCTAGATAGATACACTGCCTTTCATGTAAAGTATCATACACATACATGATCTTTTTTCTTAATTTCTAATTTTAATTTTTAATTTCTCTTAATTTATAACCAAGCAAGGTAAATTAGAAGTAACACATCCTTGACTACAGGCTGTGGCTTGCAGATGATTGTCCATGAGCCAGATGGAAGAAACTCCCCTTTTTCTGTTCAGGGTTTAGGTCTTATAAATGTAAAGAAACACAGAGTTGCAGATCTGTCAAACAAATACACAAAACACAGGTTTCTAAAGAAAGCTGAGCACAGATGATAAGAAGGACTATTACACTTCCCTACACTTTCCAAGAACTGGATTCCAGTTGAGATTATCACTTACACACTACCAATGAAATAATGATCTGAAACTGCTTTTCCTAGTACATACCTGTGTGTTCATACTTGTGTCTCAATAATGAGCTGCTCTTCTGGAATATTTTGTCACATAAATCACAAGCATACATCCCGTTTTCTGTCTTTCTCATCTTTTTCTTTGGAGGTGTTGAGTCAGAATCATTTTGATCTTCTACATTTGATACTCCTTCCGAGCTAGTGTCTTGTCTTTCATCCTTAAGAAAAATTACAAAAGAGGTTGAGTTCAATAAAAACAATGCACTGATGCAGCACACAGTTTATAAAATGTAAGCTGAAGCTGCACTGTTATTCTCATTCAATTCGGTAAGCAGCCAAACAAAATTGTTTAGACTTACATAGTCAAAAAAATCTTTCGCTGCATCGCTCTGCTTTGCAGTCCCTGCCACCGTACAGATGCAGAATTCTCACTGGGACTGACTTTAATCACCTCCAAATCTGACTGTTGGCCAGGTCTAAGCTACACTGACACATCATGTTTTAGGGCCCGTAAAATAAATGCAATGCTAGGAAGGAAAAGAAGATTGCAGACCTATAAAGTACCTCAGTAAGTTGGAAGGGCAAATTCGATACCTAACTGCATTTTTCAACTAATGTTTGTCATGCACATTTTGCTACCTCACAGATTTTATGGAAGTTAAGACTGAATTTTCTGATGAAGTTTTCACAAAAGGCTATTTAAGTTACCATTTGAATTTGAATATTTGACTACCCTCTTCCTCATAAAACTACCACAAACAATACTTAACCCAAAATTTGGGGGATTTCAGATGTTTCATTAATAAAAAGTTTTAAAAATATCATAACTCTTGTCTACTTCTAAGCATTTCAAGCACTGAAGCTCACCTGTAAGCAGCACAGTATTTTCTACTGGTATCAGCTGCATCATTACACACAGAATTAATTTCAGCACGTATTATCAAATCTCAATATAAAAAGGTACATGTTAGCTACCTCAAATGTTGTCTGTCTCATAAACTTTAACATATAAGCAACCCTGCAATTCTTCAAGGCTGCTCAGTCTCTGGCAATACAGAAGCCTGCATAAAATGCCAAACAGCCAATTTCTAAGATATAATTAGAAACGCTCAGTCTTTACGTGAGCCACTTGTCTGTTCTGCTCTGTTCCCTACCTCAACATGCGCAGCTGTTCCTCAGGAGGACTGAACTCCAAATAGATCACATCTGGATGTACCCAGGGAGGAACAGGGCAGGATACAGGAATGGTAGATGAAGAAGATAAACACCTGCCCTAATTTCAATTGAGAATACATCTGAATTTTGTTTAAAGTGCCATTATGGGGTAGGATGAATTCAGCTACTCTGCAAGCCAAGAAAGCAGAGCAGTGTGAAGGGAGTAGCCAAAAGTTCCAAAGAGTTTATTTTCTGGATGTGGGGAAAGAGCAAGAAACACAAGCCATGGCTTTACTTTGCTTTTTTGATCAGGAGAATTAGACTGTCTTTAAAATACCAAGCACTAATGTCCTAGAAGACACTTCTGAATGACTGAACATGGTGAAGAACTGACTTGTCCACACAGAACTATATAGTTTCTGTCAGTCTGGACTCAAGCTGCCTCAGGTAACCAGCTTTGAGAGGACTTAACAGTAGCATCTATTACCCATTAACAATCAAGCCAAATAAACCTGATAGCTTATATTTACATTTTTATTTAATTTATCTCGACAGTTTTCTGTTAGTTCAACATGGATACAGAGTGAATACATCATACACAACATACAGGAATATAGGACCGAAGTACCTGATTTCCATTGGCTTGGGTCTGTTTTGGTGGTGTTTCTTGAACTGCAGGACTAACTGTAGTAGAGTATGTATAAGCCACCTGTGGAATCAAAATGGTTTGCTTATTGGCAGCGAGAGCTCTCAAGCACGGAACACTGTTCTGGTCAGCAATGGCAACAATTGTAGGTAACTGGGCAGTGACTGTAGGTATAGCAATATTTATGGGATTGGCACTTGGTGGGATTACATTTACAATAGGATCAGAGTCTGTAATACTGTTGTCCTTTTGTTGTTCTTTTTTTGCACAAGTTAAGTTCAAAGGTTCTTCTTGGACAGAATAAACACTGTTCTGGTAAACACTAGTTATGGTAGATCTCTCCAATAGTTCTCCATGTTGCTTTGGTAGCGAAAGGTCAAGAGGTTCAATTTGTGGCTCTTCTTGTACACCCTCTGCTGTGTACGTATAACCCTGTGAATTTCTTGATGAAGAAAGGTTTAGTGGTGATGGGGATGGCGTGCTACTGCGTGAACCATCCAGAGTTGATCCCCCTGGTAAAGTCTGAGATTTCGGTGTATTGCCAGAATTTTGTGAGTTTTTTGTGCTGTTCTGGGGTTCGCTTACATTTGTAGTTGCTGCTTGATCACCATTATCTGCAGGACTGCTTAATTTAACTTGTTCAGGAGAAGATGGTCCAGAAGACTGCAGAGAAATTTGTCCAGCTTGCATTTTTTCAAACCACTTTTTTACCACATCCAGTGGTAGGTTTACTGAATCTGCTATTTTTGAAAGCTCTTCTGCGCTCGGTTGTGCATTTAATGCATAATATGCTTTTAGGAGCGATAAAAGGTTCTTTAAAGGTGGTTGACCAGGAGATAAGTTGTTCTCCCCAGATTCTGATGGGACAGGGGAGTCAGGCTTCTCAGCTTCTGTTCCACTGGGCTGTGGAAGCTGAGGAGGATTTTTTGTTTCATAGTGCTTTAATTCTTGAAGTGCATTAAGATCTCCTGGACAGTCATCACAAAGAAGACAAGTGCTATCATTGGTCTCTCCTTCAAAGTTCTTATCTTTCTCAGACTTCACCGTAAGATCTTCAGGTAATTTTTCATTTTTGCAACTATTTGTAGGAATAGAGTTTTCTTTTTTTAGATTTTGTGGAACAACCTGAAGTTGACTTGGCTGCTCCAAACTGTAGTTGATGATAATTTTGGTTGTGCCATCTTGGTCAACCAAAGGAAGACTGATAGCTGAAATGAGGGAATGGCCAGCTTGTTGTATAGATGCATTGCTGATTGTTTCTTGTTCTTTGGATGCAAGATTAGCATGATTGTTTTCCAATACTTGCCTTATTACATTACCATCCACTGCCACTTTAAGTACATTTTGAATGTCACTTAAGTTGATGCTTATGGGAGACACCAGACCTACTGTTGGTAGAACAACAGCTTGCACCACACCCTGAGGAGAACTGGTTGCCTGCAATGGGCTACCACCACTAAAAACCCCATTCTGCAAAGGGGTCGAACAATTAATTCCTGAAGCAACCACTATGGGCTTGAATTCATAATCCACAGGTTCAGTTTTAATTTGGTTAACAGGAAGTTGCTCTTGCAAGGGTTTATTTTCTATCTTTTGTCGTATCTGTGGTCTTGCTGGGCTACCTGGTGATGCAGAAAGGGAGGGGGAGGAGCACTGAGACGTCTTGAGCCCTGACCGGGCTCGACCATTCACGGGCATCAAACCAATACACTTCTTACTGCTTATGTGTGAACTGTATGAACCAGAATGGGAAAAACGTTTCTTGCAGTTTGGGCACTCATATGGCTTCTCTCCTAAAGAAAAAAAAAAAAAGAAGAAGAAAAAAGGCATATGCAACAGTTTACTAGGTTACAGCGTAACTGTGTCAAGCAGTAGTAACTAGAAAAGAACACACCAAAATTACCTCTCAAAGAGTCCTAGGGGGAAAAAAAGATCTTATAACAGTGAATTGAACAGTAAGACTAATTATTTAATCTATAGCTCTGATCCTATGGTTCTTTACTAAGTTTGTGATCCACTAGTAGATACAGGATGGAGCCCACGTGATCATGATACATTCCAGTATTCCTCAGTAACTGTCTACATATTGCATTAATGAGTCTATATGATACACGTAGATTTCATTAAACTCAATTCAAGTAATACCACTACTAACTTCAGAAGCTGCACAAACTACTTCAGAATGGAAAAAAACCCCAGAATATGATTAACTAAAGAAAAAATGCCATAAATGCAAATCATAATTGTCCAAGGAGCTATTCACATTTTATCGCTGCAAGCTCAACTACAGTATATCCGTATCTTCCTACAATACTCGTCAGCTGAAAACCAGGCAATATTTAAGTAAAGGAAAACCAGATACATGTAGAAGATACATGCATATTTGTCTTCAGAGATGAATGTCCAGTTAAACGGACACTTCTAAGATTCAGCTGGACAGTGTGCAGGGCCATCTTGTCTAGATCGTGCTTTTGCCAAGAAAGGTTGAACCAGATGATCTCGAGGTCCCTTCCAACCTGGTATTCTATGATTCTGTGATTGATTAAATTGCCAGGAAGGGACACACAACTCTGCACTAATTACACCCCCAGTAGGAGCTGGTTTTTCAGGGGATCTGTGCTACAGAGGAAAAGCAAAGAGCCAAAGCAGCTGGCTTGCTTCAGATTGAAAAGTATGTTGACTGAGGCTTTCCTGCTCGCAGGCACAGTGCCACTGCCCTCTGGAAATGAAATGAAGACGATGTTTGCTGAGAGAGGACTTCCAAGTGAGGTGCACTTCATTGCTATTATCATGGCTTAGCAACCGATAAGAAAGGAAAAGGTGGCTTCAAATCTCGTTTTCAGACTTTCTGTCACTGGGTAAATCTGGGTTAAAGGCAGAAATTGAGAATCTCTTTTGAGTGACCACATTTAACTTACTGTTATATTACATATTAAAAACATTATTATATATTAAATTTCTTATAAATTGGAACTGTTGTGACAGTATACCACAATCCTAGACCTGTGTCCTGGGGCTATTTTAATATGACTAGTCTTAAATGATGACAATCAGAGCCACAGTACAAAGCATGGTTCTTATGTCCTGACTATTATCAATTAAAGTTTTCCAGCGAGGCTCATAATGTGCTGAATGACCTGCAAACACTGATTAAAAACAGACAAGTGAAAAAGGACCAGAAGGGTGCTCCCATTTCTTCTGCCTCAAGTGAAGTTTTCCTTAACTGTCAGAGCTTAAGCTGCAACTGTAAATCCTCTTGAGTTATTCTACACATTTCCTGCACACAGCTGAAGGCTGCAGTCAGTGCTTAGAGAGTCCCAGAGGAAAGACAAAAAAAAAAAAAAAAGGGAAAACGCTAGTATTTTAAACTTAGACTTACAAGACTGATATCACATCAAAGTTATAAAGAGTAGAAACGGCAACATTAGTACACAATTCAGTGCTCGGTTTATTTACCACTGTGGATTCGTAGGTGCTCCTTTAGGTGATGTTTATATTTAAAAGCTTTTCCACATTCAGTGCACTTGAATTTTCGATTACCACTGGACTGCGTCACATGTCTCTGTAAGAAAGAATTCGTAATTATTGCATAGGACAGCATGTTGGAAAAACATCTTGTATTTTCACATTTTAACACACAAAATGCAATACAAAACTGAGAAGAATCAATCATAATTTTAAGAGACTGAAGGTGGTATTTGTTATGCATGAAAAAGAAACAAATTAGAGGTCAGATTAAAACTGAGCCATGTATCTTCTGAATATATCTGGTACAGTAAGGAGAAAAAATAACCCCGAACTCAAAATATATTTGGCTCTTCTCCTAACTTCAGATGAAGCTTGCACTGACATGTTATGTGAGTAAGAAGTTCCAGGATGCATGCTAATTCTACTTGTGAAAGCAAAAAAACCAAGAAAAACCCCAAGGCCACCACCCACAGAATATGTCACACAGGATAGAGAATCTTTAAAGCATATAAAAGCCTGTTTAAAGTTTAATCAGTTGACTTGATTTTTCCATTTACATGCTTCCAGTGCTTACTGTTGGCCTTGGATTCCTCTATGTAATGATGCCACAGGATTGCTCAAGACAAGATGGCTCAGTGACCACAAAGGCATTCTCAGTCACAATTAATTCTCAAAATAAATGCAGAAAACTAAATTAAAATAAGTAACAATATGTAGGGATTTCCCAAGTACACAACATGAAACCTCTTCACTATTTGCATTGAAGCTGTGTGGTTATTTTTGTTATATTTTGCCTTGTGAGAGGATTTGTTGTTAAGCTCCAAATTATTTTTAATTTATCTGTCTTGTTATACTAGTTTAAAAAAAGCAAAAGCTAAGAAAGACATGTAAATATATGTAGCATACATGTGATGTGTATATGCAAGATACAGAATTTTATCACAAACTATAAATCTATGAATGTGTATTTTTAAAGACAAAAATTACATACATTTTAGAAGTTGGAGCAGCTTAATTACCAACATGAAATGGAGGAATTAGAAATTTTTCTGTTCAAACAAATTGTTTATGCAAAAAAATAGCGGCTCCTTTTTAAGTAGAGCTCACTTTGCAAGAAGATCCTCTACCACCATTTGGATGCAGCTGCAGTACTTTGGTAACTGGGGCAAGTATTTTCATAAACTCATTAATAGAGCTATTCGCGTACTCTGGGGAAACAGCCTGCCTATGGGCAGCTACCACGAACCGGATGGTGTGCATTAATTTCCTCTGGTGTGAAACCGTGGTGGGGAGCTCCTACTCCTAATTCTGGTCTACCGCAGTCAGCGATGCTGGGAGAAGACGCTCACCGAGCGCTGAGGCTATTCCCCACGTGCAGACACAGCAGCTGGGGGCTGAGATCTGCGCTGGAGTAAAAAGGCAGGATGATCTTCCTGCTCTGATTTATGCCTTTAGATCTGAAGAACCTGCGGCCGTGCAGTTTGCTGGATGAAAGTCTGAGCACTCTGCTGTGAGATACGCTGTCCAAATTAACAACCCTCCCCATTCTATATCCAGTCCTCCTTTAAATGATACAGATGCTAACAGAAGACAAATTGAAACAAGATAATCTAAATTGCTTCCAAGTACTCTAATTCAACAGTTCCCGTGGGATAAGCATTTGGTTAAGCTGCAGTTTTCACCTCTCGGCAGATCCTGCTCCCACTCTTCTCGGGGTGGGCTCCTTCCCGCCTCCTCCCAGGCTGTGCAGTGAGGCCTCCACTCCAACTTATCCTGATTAGCACTTGACCCTTATTCCCGGGTTTGTCAGCAGTCTTTTGCTAGTCCACGCAGCTTTTCGGCTTTGTTTAACTAAATCCCTTGAAGATGATGTTCTAGATGATTGTGCCTGACTTGCTGAATTTCACTTTGATGATACAACTTCACTGAGTCTAGAGGACCGTGTCAGGATTTACTTAAGCCTGCAGAGAACCAGTTACTACTGCTTGACTTGAGATTATACACAAGTTAAGGGATCTCAGCATATATACAGCTACTGCAGATGCTGGACTACATAAATATTAATATTAAATATTAGTGCACGTATTCAATCTGTCAGAAATGTGCCTGCTTCAGTCTTTAAAATTCAATGTTCTGCTTCCAAGGAGTGGAAGGATAACACTTCTGTTATCAAATTTTTAATGAGTTTTCCTGTTTTCCTGGCCATAGCTACAAGCTGCCTTGAACTTTCTGCTAGGCAGTGTTTCCATCCATTTTGCCATACCTCCTTATATCTGTAATCCTTTATTCAGCTTTCTTGACGAATACTATACTTTATGCTCCTATACTTTTTTTTTTTGGTAAAACCGGGACATCCTCAGAGTTACTCTCCAGGACCTTCTTTGAAATTGAGAAATCATGACTCTTGTCTGAAGTACCATCTTTGATACACTTTCACCTTCATTTTCTCAGATTCAAATGGTTTTCCCCTTTTCATTACTGTTAAATCCACTTTTGTGCCTCTGATGTGTGATATGTTTTTTAATAAACTGTACATAAGTGTTGTTTTCTGCTCATTAAAGAAACAACCACAGCATTCAAAGAATACTCCTCTGCATTCCCTTTAGGACTGAAAGAAGAAACATCAGCATTAAGGTCTGTAACTAGCCACTAACACATTCCTGCATCAAATATTTACTGTGCTGAGGACTAACATGCACTCTTGTCATACCAGAGAGCGGAAACTAATTAATGGGAACCCTCAAAAGCTATTTGGAGAACAGGAATTACAGGTACATCACTGTTTTTTCACAGCTGGTCTGACCACGGTCTTCAAGAACTGCCATTTCTCAGCGGTGTCCACGGCAATATGAAATTTTAACAGACTAGCTACGGGTGCTTTGAAGATTGTTGAGAAGAAAAATAAAACAAATCTAAGAAACACTTATTCATACTTCAGTATCTTTTTTGGTGCTTCACATGTGAAAGCAGATGATACATGAGCAGCACTGCCTCCTACCAGCCATTAAGCGATGTAGGAGCTGCCAGGGGAGCCGTGAAGGACGCTGGGGATGGGGTGGATGGGGGGCATGAAGGAGAAGGTGCGGGGATGGCTCTCAGCTCCCTGCTGGAGCGGAAGTAGCCACAGTTTGGCATATTTCCCCCATATGTGTGCGTGTACCTCTTCACTGCCTTCACTACACTAGAAATTATCTTTGCTCATTGCTTCCTTGCACAGGACAATTACAAAATTGTCACATGTTGGACATTAATCCACGGACAAAGTTCTCCAAATAATCTGCTTTCAGGTGAAGTCCTTTAAGAATAAGACATCAAGTTTTGAAGATGCAGCTGTTTAAGATCCACAGCCAGGAGGTCTGTACTTTACTGTGGAAAAAAATGCATTTTGTACTACACAAATGACGTAACCATGTACATGCACACGAAGCCAATTTTGAAGACACGACAACTTTGTGACAATAACATAAACAGATACATACTTCAAATTTACCAAGTATCTCAACTGTCGTAATTTTGATTCTGGCTATGGCTCTAGAGAAAAACCACACTTAAACAGGTGTAATATTGAGTTCCAGATACTTCATAGAAACAGTATTTATCAAGTACAATCATTCCTTCAAAAGTATAAGCCCATCAAAATATATCTGCAGGAACACAATTCAAGTTTCCCTTTGTAGCAAATTCTTCTGATATTGCTTACTCGCTTCGTGTTTGTTCTCTTTTCGTTCAAACTACATGCAAACACGCAAAAGGCTTCTAGCCCTTCCAACTACTTTACTCTTCTGCTTTTAGGCTTCTAGTTGGAAAAATTGAAAATAAATGTGGTAGCTCACAAGAAAGCATTATACAAACAGCATTCACAGATTTTATAGTCAGAAATAGAAGAGGTATGTAAGATGATAGTAACTTTAAAGTGGAAGCCAAACCAATAAGAGAGCAAGGCAGAAATGAATTGTTCATGGGAAATATATTTAGACAAACAAGAACTGCTGTGTCAGAGTACACTGGCGAGGTTATTCCAATCCCTGTGAGATGGTAAAATCCCTGCAGCAGGACGGTCGATACTTATTACAATTTTTCTGGTATAAAAATGTATAATAAATTTTCAAGCCTGTTAAATTCTTGGACTTAGTGATACTTTGTAGAATGGAGGTTAATAGGCAATGTGTAAAAAAGCATCTCCTTTACTCTGCGTTACAGCCTTTCAGCTTAATGAAAGTTCTGTTGGTTTGGAGCTGCAAGAAATGTCGAAGTACCTTTCCCTTTACATTCTTTTCACTATTCACTGTTTTGCATCTTTATATCATATTTTCTATCTGGAGAGCATAGATGTTTTCAGTCTGTCCTCAGAAGGGAACACCTCCAAGTCCCCCTCTCTCCAGTCTGGTGGTAGAAAATCTGTGTATTTTTTTCTTGGATAATCCCTGACTGCTTCACTGAGTTTCTGTTGGTTCCTGAGCCTCAGAGTGCCTCTGATAAGCTATGGAAGCATGTAATTGGGGATGGATGACAGGGAATTGTGGGGATAAAAAAGAAAAGAAAAAGAGGGAAGTGGAACAGAATCTCAGGACCTTCTGTAGTGACGAGATGGCTAATTCATGGAAGGCATTTCAAGGAACCCTCAGGTCAGCTCGTGAACCACAGAAAACAAGCTCAGAATATCTTCAGACCTTTTTGTTGCTTTATTTAGGATTGAAATGTTGTATTTCACGCACAAATTATTTGCATATTGTCTGATAGCATGGATTGCACTTAAAACCTGCATCTCACAGCCCAAGCAAATAAATCAGCACAATGGTTTGTTTCTTACGGGCAAAAATGGGTACAGTAAATTTTACACTAGCCAAACGGGATTTATGAAAGAAAAATGTGAGTGTTTCGCTAAAGATTTGAGTCATATTTGAGTCACAATTTTTACGTAACGCCAGCCAACAAACAGAATAAAACTAATTACCTATAAATGCAATAAAGCACTTCTGAAAACTAAAATTTAAACCCAATTATACTTCCTAGATAAAAGAAAGCACAGGAATTCCATTCTCAGCCTTTAGCAACTACAGAAAAAGTCTGACTTCAGCAGCAAGTTTAAGTGCATGCTCCAGGACTGGGACATGAGCATGTACATGATCCGATATGAACAGCTTGCTTGCTCTGTACATTTTTGCTCACATAACAAATCACAGCATTGTTAAAGAGGACGATAAATCCTTAATTCAAATGCCACTTACTTGATCTCTTCCTGATTTGTGTGATGTCATGTGGCGGTCGAGTTGCGTTCTGTACGCAAACGTGTAACTGCACAAGGAGCAACTAAAGTTATCTTCATTTTTTTCATGGCGATATTTAATGTGTTCCTTCAGAGAGGTAAAACGCTTGTACCCTCGATCACAGTATGGGCAAGTAAGCAATTGGGAAAATGCATCGGGTGTTCCTACACAGGCAAGACAATACACGATATTTAAATAAACATAAGGTCCAAACTTACTAACATCAAGAAACATGCTTTACATTTACATATATTAAAACACGCAGCCGCTAGAAGCTCCATTTGTTTTAGAAAACGAGTAATAATCATCTATCTTTTTTCCGCAGGCATTACATTACTAACTACAGTATGGTATGGTTGCCCCAGTGTACACTGAAGAGTCAGCACAGTATGATTACCCAAAACCAGACCTCTCACAGCAAGTCTGTTGGACTCCCCAGTATAGCACTAGAGCTTCTACATATGTATTTCTGTTTAAAAAGTGGTCTGAAAATTGTGAAACATGGTGTAAGATCTAGTAATTCTTTGTAGATCTGGTTAGCTCAATCACAGACAATCCTCAAATCCTGCTTACAAATTTCAGTCTATCACTGAAACACTTAATGGTCATCCTGTTTTCAGCTCCTAAGTAATCAACAATATTCGCAAGCTGCAGAGAGTATTTTTTTCTTTCTCTTTACCTAACGCAGAATTGTGAGTGGAAAGAGAACTGAAAAAAAAACCAGATTAGAAATGTGGTTTGTAATTCTTATTCCTGGACCCACTGGAGCGGGTCCAGAGGAGGACCTCAAAAATGATCAGAGGGCTGGAACACTTCTATGAGGACAGGCTGAGGGAGTTGGGGTTGTTCAGCCTGGAGAAGAGAAGGCTCCAGGGAGATCTTATCGCAACCTTTCAGTACTTAAAGGGGGCTTATGAGAAAGATGGGCATAGACTTTTTAATATGGCCTATGGCGATAGGACAAAGGGTAATGGTTTTATACTAAAAGAGGGTAGATTCAGACTAGATGTCAGGAAGACATTTTTTACGATGAGGGTGGTGAAACACTGGACAGGTTGCCCAGAGAGGTGATAGATCCTCCGCTCTCTGGAAACACTCAAGGTCAGGTTGGATGGGGCTCTGAGCAACCTGATCTAGTTGAAGATGTCTCTGCTTATGGCAGGGGAGGGTGGACTAGATGACCTTTAAAGGGCTCTTCCAACCCAAACCTGTGATTCTACGATACACAGATAAGTGCCTATTCATAGGACATACTGCCTGAGTGACAGAAAGGAAACAGATCAAATGCAAGGCCATAAATATGATTCTCATGTGACCTACAGAAACTGTTCTGCTGGCTTTCATGAAGTTACTTCTGTATCAGTACAGGACAAAGTCAAATCAGATTGAAGCTGAATATTACTTTCACAAGTCTGTTTCTGAGAAGCCATCATTTATGACGTTTTAACTCCATGTCGTCTTATTAGCACGTATCTATCCCCCATATATAGTAACTTATTCTGTGTTTGAAAAATCGTTTTTTTAAAGGATTGAAAAAAAAAAATCATTTTTAACAGATTGACAGAAGTGTGTTTAGATAACTGTAGGTTTTGCTGTATTTGATCAAATGTGATATCCTCCAATGACCATACTACTCTTCCATGCTTCAAGGGAAATGGGAAGCAAATTTTGCAAGGATGCACCTATCCACTGTGCTGAGTGAGAGCAGGAGAGGAAGGTGGAAGGTCTTTACTGATTATCATTTTATGCTCTGAAGCACAAGGGGCAAATTTGTATGCACTCTCATTTTAAGTTGCAGAACTATAAGCATTATTAATACTCATAAAATTAACCGGTACTTTAGAAAGTACTTCTGAATTACTTATCTTCATGACCTCTTCCAGCAGTTATCACCATAAATTGATTATATGCTCTATAAAGAAACAATTCGTTCTGTTGTGTGGAATTTACTGACTTTACTTTTACTGAACATGCCATTGTTCTTGCAATAGTGCAAAAGGAAGAACCAGAGCAGTTTTCATTATTACTAAAAACCACCACCTTCTCTGTCGTATAGGTTCTTTTACACTCGTTACGGTAACAGACAAGGTAACGCTCATGTTGCACTGGTTTTCCTGTTCTATCCTGCCCTGCTTTTCCTGGATTAGCCAGGTTGTCCAAAAATGAACCCGTCCTCACGTGTGTCGACACAGTATGCTTCCCTTCAGTTCTTGTTTTTCTACCTACAATTCAGTACACCTGACATAAAGAATACTCCATTTCAGCAGAAATACAACTCAGTGGAAATGTCAGAAGCACATTAACTTAAATTCTGTTTACACTGGAGCAGATGGCAAAATAGCAGTGGTTTCCCAAAGCCACTACAGACTGTAATTCTCTGTCACTTCTCTTGTCCAGTCCCCCAGTTTGGAAGCACGCATCTTCAGCAAATATAACCTTATTTTTGGCATTTTCTTTTCCAAATGATTAAAACACTGAACATTATTGTTCAGCATCGTGATTTTCAGAATACTTCCCCGTGAATTTACGGGGCTAGGTGCAATTTAAATTATTAATACAAACGTGTATTTTTAATGATTACAGGGAAATCATATTGCAAGCCTGTAAAACTAAGTTGACAATCTGTGCCAATGCAACCACAGATTAAAATCTTAAATTAATTAAATTGTAATTTTTAAGATGCTACTGTTCATACTTGGAAAAATAAACCACAAAATATTAGTAATTCAGGTCCTATTTCTGTATATAAAAAGGCATGTACACAGCTTAAATTTCTCAAATATTTTAATTTACTTTATTTTTTTTGCTAAAATCTCTAATAACATAAAATCTCTCAAACAGCAGAACAAAATTGTTAGCATTACCCCTTTCACTGGTCTGCTTTAGGCTCCAGTAAAGTAATACAGCTACCAAGATACTTTTTCTTCAATTATGTACAATTTTTTAAATGACTGGAACACAACAACTCCTAATCCCTTATGTAGGATATTACTTTTTTTTGCAAAACTTGAATACTCCAATAAAGGAAGACAATCTGGTTGGAATTGAAGTTTTCACAGGTTATGACAGCTGAACACTTCAGAAAGCAGCGCAGAATGCAAAAACAATTTGAACGGGTTTTGCCTTCAAATATTTCATGATGAAGATGCCTCCATTGTTTCGTGATGAAGAAATGAACAAAGTATGACTTCTCTCACTCCAAAAAATCTTTCTCATTTCATTATGAAATAATATTTTCAAAGTCTATTGGAAAATCAGTATTTTTTAATGGGCTTCCATTATGAAAAATAACAACAGGTTATTATTTTATTTCACATAAACATTTTTATATAAACAATGTTTCTTTTTTCTCCACTGCTGTCTTTTCAGGGAAAAAACCCTAGGCATGTAATAGACTGGCGACCTAATAAAAGAACTTCTATCTAGTAGATTATTTTGGGGGTTTTATTTAGAAATATATTTAAAAAATGTAACTCCCTCTACATTATTCTTATATAAAACTGCACTTTCTTGCTTCACTCCCATTATAAGTAATAAATGTTTGTTCTGTTCTTTCATATAATGCTAGTGAATGGATTTATGACAGCTTGAATTTTTATTTCCAGTTACTGGAGGTTATCATTTAGGTACCCTTACAACTGAATCCCAGTGCATGTTTTGTTTCACAAAATTAAATAGTGATGCTTTTTGCATGATGATCCCATTCTCTTATAATTACTTAACCAAGACATTGTTTTTTAACCCAAAGCTACACATGTGTATCTATTGATTCTAAAATACAAAAGAACTCTTGGGTCAAGTAGTTAGTGCAATTTATTTTATAAGAACTGAAGTGGCGGCATATTTACCATTTTCATCCTGACCACTAGCTTCTGGCGTGCCTTGTCTCTGGTCCTCCTCAGGTGCCTCAGGGTAGATAACAGCCGTATCTTCTTGTTGAAGGAATTCTTCAACATTAGGGTCATGGTTTTGTTCATTTTCTGCATCAGAATCACATTCATCTTCTTTTACTAGGAGTGAAATACAAGGCACAAGATACGAAATGAAGAGTTTAAAAAGAACACAAATGAGATTCAGTAAGTCACATTTTCAAATCACCCTCTATCCAAGGATTTCAAAACTCTTTACAAGTATTAGTATAGGTCAAGACCTTTAAGATGCAGGAATACACCAAATTTTAAAAATGAGAACCATTGGCATGATGACTTTTAAACATTTGATTAAAACCACAATTTGTCTCTTCAACTAAGTGCATCTTCATCATTTTAGATTTAGCTGTTACCCTCAACTGTCCTAAAAATCTTAAATGCAACATTAATGGTGATTTAGCCCTTGTAGTTTGACGGCCAGCTTACACTTTCGGCTCCTGTGTTTCCAAAAGTAAATTTATTGCCTTCAAGACATAATTTTGAATCTTATTTAAGACCTGTTCATCAGCTCAAGCCCAGAAGATACTTAAATTCTGAATAACAAGTTGGCCGAAATGCAGCAAACTTTGAGTGGCTTGTTCTCCAGTGTTGGAAATGACTATCAAAAAAGTTTCAGATCTACTTAACATCCTTCAACATTCTCCAGTTTAAAACTTAAGAATCAATGAACAACTGTATCTCAAAGTTAAGAAACAATAAATTAAGTATTTTACTTAATGTTTTATGATAAATATTTGCTATGAAGTATTTGCCTAAATACATTGTTGATAGAGTTTACTTTTACCATGGTGGAACACTCTGTGAGAGCTCAGCCCACAGCACACTGAACCATTACAGATCTTCTCCACTATTAATAATGTCTGCTGTATTTTTAATAGGAACGAGAAGTTTTACAATTCATCTTTCAGTCTGAAGTCACATACTCAGTTTACAATTTGACACAAATCCTTTTATGACATAAGACAGTCTTTCTCATATATAGACTGTAATGTAACACATAATGTAGTTTTTCGTAATTGTTTGGGCAGACCTGACTTTATAGCAACTAAAAAGAATGCATGAATCTACAGTTTTAACACACCTATATTTTGTTGTTTTCTTCTTTTTTTTAAAAAATAAGGCTTACATCAGTAACATATAACAATTTGTGTTAAGGTCATTTAAAAATAACATATCAAAATCTTTTAAAAAGGTGGATGGACTATATGCTGTATTTTTTGTCAACCGGAGAAACAACAAAATAATACATCATCTGTTTTGGTTTGATTCTGAAACTGAAGATACACATTTTATTTTGCCTTCTGTATAATCAGCACAGTGGAGCTGATACTAAGATACAGTATTAGTTTAAATTTACTTTGGTATATTCATTATTAGTTTAAAACACTATTTATTGACCTGTACTTGTATTCTATGCACAATATAGAGAGATATATATATATCTTTTATATATATATATACACACACAAGATTAGCGCTGTTCCTCATCTTGCTCTTGTTCCTAAAGTCATCAGGAGACGCGGTGCTGCACGGCACTGCGGTCAGCCCTCGCACGAGAGGACTGCCCTGCGTCACAGGTCAGCGACACCTCCGGACGCTGGACATCCGAAAGGAGCCCAGGCTATTCTTCCTCAGCTAAAATATTGTTTACAATTTAAGACTTCTAGCGTGAAAGAGCAAAGGAGTTTATAAAGAGGTGTGGGAGAACTTCAAAGATTTCAGAAGGATACTCGCCTAGCAAAATTCAATAGCACTTTATGAATAAAGGACTCAGATTAACAAACAAATACCTGTACATCCAACTTCATCTGTCTGAGCTTCAGGCCCCAGGATTTCCTTTGTTTCTTTTCCAGCTGAAATAGTACATTTCACAAAAGGATGAATGAATATTAAAAAAAAAATAAACCAAGAAAAGCCCCCCCCCCCAACAACTTAATATATTTGAGTTATTTCTTCAGCAATTTTTTCGATTTCTGTATTGTTTAGAAGAACTGCACTTAAGCATAATGTTCTTTCAAAAATATGGATTCCACATTATTTCAGCAGTGTTTAATCAGCTGAACCACAAAGATATTCCACAGTCAAAGAAAAAGAAACTTAAAAGGAAGCAATACTAAACACTAAGCGTTAACTGAAGAGAGGTAAAGACAGGGACAGTGTGTTTCTCCAGCAAATACAGAGTCAGCTACTTAAATAACCCCATCTACAAATGCAGTTGACACACAGGAATATTATTTCTGGAAACCAGAGTATCATAAAGCAAGTAAGTTTATACTGTTTTCTCCAATTAGCAGTTTTCGGAAATGATTGATGATTTGCTGGTAATGTCTACAGCAGCTACCTGATGCGCTCTTTCTTGTAAATTGTCTAGAAACCATTTATAGGCTGCAATTGCTTAAACGGACTAGGACTTTAAACACATGCTCCCCACTTCAACTGTACACTACAAAAAAGCTTCACGTATCAATTCCAATTCCCAGCATGAGTTTGCAGGTACCAGCCATCCGTAGAAGTAACGCTGTGGAACCTACCTGCCTCCAAAGCTCTATCAGCTCCTGACGAGCTGCAGTGTTCAACGATGGAAGTTTTAACTCACTACAGGTTGTTGGCTGGAATCAATAAATGGCCCAAGTTGTCCCTGATTTACGTTGGGTAGCCTGGACAGGGAAGTTCCTATTGGAAAGGCCACTGCTGTCACTTCTGTCAGTAACTGGCTTACAGCAGGTGTGAGTAGGAAAGCTATGCTGGTTTTTCCACTGCTTTATCTATAGTATGCTATGGTAACATATGTGAAATTCAAGGGTTATTTCATAGTTTTATTATGGAAACCTTTGATGCTTCAGAGCTGCACTGCAAAACAAGACTCTTACACCATACAGGAGCTTAGATAGACTACACAACTGCTACGATCTGAGATGGCAATTGCTGCACTTTTATTTACCTTACTTCACTCTACTTCAGTGGAGGGAAAAATCCTTTGGTTTGGCTAGTCAAAACCCCAGAACATTCCAGCTTTTTCATTACAGGAGAAGCCAATTTCTCCTTTATATGGAAGATGATAAATCTTAGGAGAATTTCAAGTTCTCAGATAAAACCAGCTTCCTCATAGGAAAAGATTGTTAATTCTGTCTACTTTCATAAAAGCCCACAGACCCAAAATATGTGGAAGCTATATCTGGAGATAGTCACAAACAAGAAATAAAAGAAAACTGTAACTCTCAAATTTTAATTTAATTTTAATTGTCATCTAAAACAACGCCCCAAACAGTCCGCATTTTATTGGTCAACACTGGATTGTGAACTAATTATATTTTTGGCTTATGATATCACAGACTTGGCTCCAAATTTGTAAGAGGGATGACTGCACACAGTGCAAATTTAAATCCAAAATTTAATTTCTTAAAACCAATCATGACGCAAATCTGCTATTTTTCTTTAAAAAGATTTTGTGATTTTTCTCCATTATGGAATAGGCTTTATGGAAAAGGGGGAACATCAGTAAGTTATTACTCATGGAAATTTAAATCACAGTGTCTCTAGCAAATTCCACTGGCTACAGTACAAATAAAAGATACGCATCCCAAGGGAACTTCAAGGAATTTACAGCATTATAGATTAATCTCAGTGAAGTTAAAAACCCTGTCAAATCTAGCATTCATAAGCTCTGTTTGATACTGTCTCCTCCCAAAACCTAAAAGTAGGGTATAAGACAGGCAGGAGCCATTTTCCACAGGGGGTGATCTTCCTTAATGCTGCAGGAATAACTAATAATTTGAAAACTGTGAAGTCATAATGTTAGCTACGATTGGTCACCATAAGAAGGCAACTTCGCAACTGTCCCCTCAGAAGCCCAATTACCATGCTGCAAATACAGCTGCTGGGAAGCAACGGAAAGGGATGTGATGATGGGGGAACAGATCTTAAGACACTTACACCAAGGAGAAATCCCAGCTCTGAATTCCAGAAGAAATTTGAGCTACCTGCTGAATGACTGCTTAAATACAGGTCTCCGCAAATAGCATTTAGGGCATGAATATCCATCTTGGCATTACATCTGGACATTCCAGATAATTGTAAAACATGTTCTTGGACTTCTGGATCTCATCACTGCTTATGAGCAGCTGCTTAGAGATACGGTGGGACTTCCTAGGGTTAAACGCTAGTGATTTTCAGATCACAGGCAACAGTGTGTACTGGCAGTGAACATGCATGACACTATCACTGTGTCATAGGCTGACTGTACAGATCTCTGTATGGGTAAGATAACTGATGACATTTAAACCACTAGCAAAATAGAAATTTTCATTGCAGGTAGAAAGACAAACTTCACTGAAATTTCCACCACAGTCTTATCTTCAGAGAAGGGACTAAATTCCAAAGCTCATCAAAACAGTTTCTAATTTAAATTCTTTAGAGGTAATTTTCTGATACACGTTATTTACAGCTTATAGTGTTGCCTGGTCGGTTGTTTCTGTGAGTAAAAACTTGATCAAAAAGATGCCACACTTTTTTAGCCTTCCTCCCAAATGGAATTAATAGAAAATAGTGCAGCAACATTCCTCAGTAACCCATCCCACTGGAAGAACACAAACCATCTTACAGCACATAAGCTCAACCTAAAATTTTATTAGTTAAAGGAATTTTTGAGTTCCAGGTGGAGCTTAAACATAAACCATAATTTCATTAATTTTTAAAGGTTATTTCAAGGTCTGGACAAATTTTTAAATTTTCAGTTTTTCAGAGCTATCTCAGTTCCAGGTCTGAGTTGTCTAGATTTCCTAAATACTTGTAACACACAATAACATTATTTTAATACACTTGAAAAAAGTAAGTCAATAGGTTTAACCTTTGCTTTTTTAACTGTAGCATAGGTTTTACTTTAAACTAAGGTGAAAAAAAAAAGGTCATATTACAGAGTCATTGCACACACGAATGCTGGCACACTGCCAATAACTTGTGCAGGATACACGTGGTTCCCTTTTTCAAACCCATATGACTGTTTCAGTTAAACCTCTTGAGATACACACCTTATATTTAAAACACCTGTTCCGAAGGTCTTTTAGAAATTCAGTTAGAATGACTGGAAACGGAAGGAAACTAACTTGATAAAGAAATGTTATGTGTGCTGTTTCTATTCTTGGCATTTGCGAACAGAATAAATATGTAAAAAACTAATTACGTCAAGTTAACTAGAACCAGGAACTTTCAGTACTACCTTACCGATGAAACACAACTTGCTAAAACTGCTGTAGTGTAGGTTTTCTAAAAATAATCACCAGATGGTATTAGTGTTGCATGGACACTTAACCCAGTACCTTTCCCTGAAAGAGAGAGATCATGTATTCAACGCTTCTCTCTTCAGATTTCTAATGTGCAACCAAGATTGCTGATATGATTATCAGCTCACACCTTTCCTTCTAGGAAAGCTGTAAAAAAGTAAATAGTTCTTTACCATAGCAAATCAAAGCTCCATAAAACGTAACATAGTCTTCATTTTTCTCATGTAGTCATCACCAGAAATTCAAACAATTTATTTAAAAAACCCTTACTATCAAGTAAAAACCCCTCCAGACTGCGACAAAAGAGGCTTCAGCATACATCATTTTTACAGAAGAAATTTATGGTAGTTTGAGCAAGCCTATATGGCAATTGTTTAATATGTTGTCCGTCTACACACTGATGAAAGCCTGTCTTCGTCAGCAATGACCAAGGCAGAGAAAACATTGCCTACATTGTAATTCTACAATCACAGTAGAATTTGGTTCAAACGCTTCATTTAGCGAACAAATTTTAAAAGGTTAAAAATGGTACATTTGAAATAAGGAGTCAAAAAGATGCCATCACATGTCTAGAGCTCTGAAAAACCCCAGAAGGTTGTCTGAGGCAAGATGCTGTGTCATTACTGTGTCTCCTTCTGTGGAGATATTAAAAATGCACCTCGACGCATTCCTGTGCACCCTGCTCTAGGCACACCTGCTTTAGCGGGGCGGGGGGGGGTGTTGGACTGGATGATCTCTGGAGGTCCCTTCCAACCCCTACCATTCTGTGATTCAGTGATTCTGTGACTACCTGTAGGTACATCTCCAGGAAACCCTTCTCCGACGGGTCTTGACCCAGCAACTCTGTGAGCCAGTGCTCTTCACTCCATATTTCAGGTTTCCGACAGCTATGCTTGAACGGTTCAAGAAGTAGTCTACACCCAGCCCATTTTTATGTTACTACAATTCCTGACAGATATAGCCTGCAGCAGAGCAAAGATATTACAGGAGAACTAAGAAAATTACCTACCTAATAATTTAGCTCCAAAATACTCATTTCCCTGCACAGCATACCTTGGCAATAGCAGCTATATAAAAACAGGCCGAGTTGATGCTATTCTTTGAGCTCTCAGCTGCTCTCTCTCAGCTGGACTGCAGTTAGGGACCATATGACTGCTTTCCGTTTATTTAGATGTGAGGTCATGCAATTTGTCTTAAACCACCAGTTTTAACAAGGTGGATGCTAAAGAATTGCCGCTGGAGTTCAGACACAAACAGGGATATGCCGGAAAATATTCTCTATCTTTCAGTGGATTAAGGCCAAATTCCACAATAAATCCCACTAATTTATGCATTTATCCCAATTTGGCTCAAATGTAAGCATGCTGTGTGATATTATGAAACTCAGTATCTGATTCCACAGTAGAAAAGGCCCATTTCCTGATTGCTGCAAATTTTCAGCTCTAAAGCTGCTGCATAATATGTACATTTACCTCCTTCCAGTGTTTTCAAAATACAGGTTCATTATAAGTAAGGTAGCCAATTTTAAAACTAATAATCTAAAATTATTTTTTTCTGGCTATATTTTACAAGGGGAAAGGCAGAAGCAGCTCACGCACAGAAATTTACATCTGAATATTATTCTGTTTCATGTTTTTGGCTTACTGCCTACTCCCCAAGCTGAGCAAACCTGAACCTTACCAGGAGCTATGGCAGAGCCCTGCCACGCAAAAGGACTTGTGAAAGATAAAAGCAAGTAACTAGTCTCTGATCACCCTTGAGAATGTTGCATTCGCAGATTTGAAGCTCCTGTTTAACAACGCCAAAAGAACAAATGCACCTCTGAATCTGCCTCAAATATTAAACAAAGAATATAAAATATATTACAACAAATATGTTAGAAAACCTCTTTTTTGATTGTGAATATTACATGTTATTTCAGTAACAAAGTGATCAAAAAAAGTTCTATCGAGTTTTTATCTTAGAAACCTTTCTCTACGTTGCATCATCAGTGAAAACGAACATACCTTCATCATCCCAGCAACTGTTTGTACTCCGTTCTCTTTCACTGTTTTCTGGTAATACTGCATGGTCTGTTGGCAAGTCATCATCTGGCACACTAGCATCACAGTCTGCTGCATCAGTTACACTTTCTTCTTCCACTATATGCAATTTATCTTCATCGTCTGAATCTGAGTTTGCTTCTACCACGTTGTTATAATTGGTGACTGTGGACAGAGAAAAAGCAAAATACTGATCAGTATACTCTTATTTTACGGCATGGAGGTCCAAAGCTTTCAGTACTGTGGCCAGGTGCTGTGTCTGGGGCCTCTCCATGGAGTCACATTATTATTTCTTCTTTCCACATGGGGATATCATGGGCTCGTGAGCAACTTGGATGTGACGGTGACACACAAGGAGACGTCTGACAGCTGCTGGGCTCCCACCACTGCTAGGAACCACGATACCTCTCACTTCTGTATAGCCAGAGCAAGGCTGCACAAGACAAGGCAGCAGACAACTCCAAAGTTGTCTTCTGGGCCTCACTGAACCATCGTGCTTCCAACTGGATCACTCCAATTTGGATACCAGCGTTACTGTATGTTTCGTTTAAGAATATTACGGCCTGGTCAATAGCCTGTGAAACACTTAATGCTCATAAACAGCATTTTGTTACAGGCAGACATGTACAATGAGGATAAGCTGCATGTGTATAGCAATCAGTTGGGTACCACAGCAACAAAACTGCAGGGAAGCAACTGGCACTGAAGACCAAGCGACCCTAGGCTGAGCACACTCCAGAGAGGGTAGCTCCCTCGCTCCTGCCCAGTCCCACAGAGCAAGCCCTTGTCTGCCGTTACGCATGCTAGCTGTGCTCACCCAGTCCATCTGCTAGCCAGCTTTTACTGTAACGGATGCCACCCCCATGCTCCGGGTATGTGAATCAAGGAGCAATAAATGGGAACAGTAAGGAGGCTTGATTCAGAAGGGCTAAAGTGCTCCTGATCCAAGCTAAAATGCTCTTGCAGTTACACCCAAAGATCACACTACAGACTCGGCATGATTACTGTGAAAGGAAAAATCTCAGAGGTGACTTAGAAAGGAAGTCTCACATAACATTTTCCTCAACTATCATGGAAAGGTAATAACTCTACTTTTCCAGCCTGGAGATCATATTGTGAGAGTCTTATGGACAACAGATTACGCAACGATACACACATTTCTGTCATACGGGAGCAGGTTATTATTAAAATAGTCTTAATTTGTAAGCACAAAAGATCAGTTATTGCCACTTCAATTTCAACTGTAAATATTACGTATTAAGAAAAAAAACTACTTTCGCAATCTGTTGAAATGTCTTGCTACTCATAGTGAAGTTAAATTATTAAACATTTATGGAAGATCCATATTTGTATTACTTCTTTACTGCCAAGTTTGAACTTCTTACTGAAATGCTTCAAAATACAGTTTAAGAAAGAGAATAAATTTACCAATGAATAAACTAACAAGACTTGTCTCAGCTGTGGTACTGCTTCAGTGCTCACCAGGATCGTACCTGGGAGGCACGTAATCACACTACTTGATGATACCGGCACCCTGTCACTGCTAGCACATGAGAAGCCAGACTGATTCTTTCATGTGAAATCCTGCCTATTAAGGTAGACAAACAGCAAACTAGACTCCTGCTTTTCTGAAGTCAGCTTTGTTTCAAAAGTAGATATTCTAGTCACTTAAAAATGCCTTTAAGCATGGAAAGTGAGTAACATTATGAAATGACAAGCTACTGTCACATTTCCTCCCAATTCAGGAGAAAAATGTCTCATCTAAACCATGCAGAAGCACGACGAAAGAGCCTTCGGAATTCAAAACAATCACTCCATGTTTGCATATTTTCTACACATAGCGTTGTTTGAAAAAAATACAGTACACCCCACTACTCAAGGTATTGACATCTTATAAGACAACAAGTTAGGCAAATTGCCTAAATACTACTATTTGGTCAATTTCAATCGGCAAATTGATATTCACTTTCTATTCTGTAACTGATTTTGCAAAGTAAAATAGGCACCGTAAGGGATGCTGTGATGTTGTGTGAAAGAGAAGACACACATGTTCCCCCTCACCAAAGCAGAAGAGATTTAGGAATTTATTTGCCTGAGCAATGGTAAATGCAACTTTTAAAAAAGGTTAAGAACAGAGACAAAACGGGAGGAAGTGGAAAAACTACTTCAGCCTGTTATCTTACCTGGGTTTTACTGTGATGCTTAGATGTAGAGGATTATTAATATAAAACACCAATGTATTTACCTTTGCCACACAAAAGGAGATCAGTAAGAGTGGGGATCAAAATTCAACCACAATATATAGGCATAAGTTGAGACTTCAGTAACTTAGATAATGAATACTTGATTTTTTAAAAAATAAATTTCCTGTTTAGTTTGGGAAATTAAGTGGAATCCCTTGTATTAGATTTAGAGTGTTATTTTATGGAAAATGAAAAAATAAAAAGTTTTTCCTGAAGAATTACACTTACAGAGAAAATCTGTCTCTTATTTTCCTCATAATATATTTTTAGAATTTTAAATGTAATCTACTCACTATGAGTAGATAGTAGTATCTGACTCATGTACTAACTCAGCAAAATTTAAAAACTCCTCATCCTCCATGAAAAGCGAGGAACCAATGGTCTTTGGGATTTCACTTCCTTCCACTGAAGATCAGTCGTCAACGAGGCAACACAATAAAATCAGCTAGAAATCTGGCTCTAACATCCCCATTTTCCTCTTATGGAGAGCTTTGGGTAATCTGGGGGAAATAAACTCCTGAACTTGCATCTAAAAGGGCTCGGCACATTTGGGATGGGCAGGTAACCCACGCACCAAACACAGCACAAAGCTGAGCACTTAAAATGATGGAAACATCCATATAACTGTATGCAAGTCTAACTAAATTATTACATGCTGTTTTTCCTCTACAGGACCCTTGCTTCATCTAGTGCAGTGATGGCAAATATGCAGGGAACGCTCAGTTTTACGGAGTGAACTGAGTATTTGTAGGATCCTGCCTCATTTTTTCAGATCGCGAAGGGATTACACATTCTTTTCATCCCCATGAGCCAGCAGTGTTCCCAAAGTCTCATTTATAGGATGTTAGCCAAAACGGGAGTCCTCATTATGTATCATATATCATATATATTTACATACAATATATTGCAACTATATATTACATAATTATATGATTATATACTATATATAATTTCCCTACATGGCATTCAAAACCTATAATTAACTGAACTGTAGTAGGGAGATGGTATCTCCATCTTACAGAGAAGAAACTGGCTACTTAAAAACCAGAGGATTTCTTCAGCAATCCTGGCATTGTCACATCAGTGTATGGCATTTGGGGCCTTACTTTTCAGAGGACTTTGCGTTTTTGCAGCATTTTATATGTTCAAAGCACACGTGCATTCATTCCAAATGCAGCTGTGCTCAGAGCCCAGGTACCTTGGCCTGTGTGCCACAGCAACTCGAAACATAGAGATCACCTCCAAAACAAGTGGCCTTCCAGAATCACGTAAAAACTCCTTCAAAGAGAGAGAATAAAATCCAGGCGTTCAGTGGAGCTTTCAAATGCCTCAGAGAGTGTGCTTTTGATTCCTGCAGGCCTCTACTTAAATTACTACACTTCCCAGCAACTAAGGCAAGGGTTCTGGAGACAACAGATTCCTTTAATAAACAGCCCTGATTCATTCTCTGGGGGTCATTCCTCCTGTGAAAAAATTACGTGATCACATAATTAAAGATCTTATCATTATGCACACATGCAAGGGACAAACTAAAACAGTTTGAACAATCTTCCAACTTTTTTTGAATGCTCGACTTTCAAAGTCAAGTTTCTGATTTCAAAGAATTGGATTTCAAATATTCTTTAAAAGAAATGATGGTTAAAAAACAATCAAACCTGTTATTTACTGTATTTTTAGCTAATTAAAATCCCATTATATGGTACCATACTGATGCCTGCATAGCTGCAAGCTTAGCTTTAGCAATGCAGATCTGCTCCTAGGGCCCTACGAGACTAAGTGGTGGCAGTAGCAGGCTGCTATCTTCAGTTGCTTCACACACGTTTTGGCAACATGTTTCACAGCTCTTTGAAGATACTAAAGAAACCCTGGAACTACAGCAAACAGCACCAACTTCCAGGGGCAACCGTCCTCCCCGTCTCCATTCTCCAGTTCAATTCCAGAGGCAAACTCAGACCTTCCCTGTCCGCACATCATTTTGAGTGTTTTCTCCTCTTCTCCTCAATGTTTCCTCAGAATAGCCACCACTAAAATGAGAGGACAACAAGCTCCCTAGCCTCACTTGATGCCTGGCACCACAGCAACTGCTGAAGTTGGGAGGAATACATTTAATTAAACCTTTTTGGATAGAGATTGAAATACACTCGATACAAAAGCAGTATGTAGAGACTACTGCTTACAACCTCTGAAAGAGATAAGATTGAATATACATGAATGATGACTTCAAGGGGTTTCTATTTTGGCAAAATATTCCATGCATAAAATAAAACACCCATGTAAAACCTCTCTCAGAAGAACAGTTACAGCTTTTCAATGAAGTAACTATAAATATTTCAAACCTCAGTAACATTTACTTTCAGTTAATGTCATTTAAAAGTAGTGACTACCTAAACAAAATAATTCAGCCTGGATCACAGAAAACTGGCACAAACAGCAATCAATGTCTGCATGATGAGACACTGCACTGTGAAAAGCAAGGACGGACAGAGAGGTTACGTCACCCTTGGGCACCACTGCTCCAGGGACGGCTACCAGCAGCAGGGGAGAAGCAGCAGATCACAGAAGGTAATCCTCCCTTCAACAGTAAAACCTAAGCCTGACTCAGATCATGAACCATGGCTGTTAGCCTCTCAAAACAGGTCACCAGACAAGCACATATGATGTGTAACAGACACATGAGCCTATTCCATCCACCTTACGGTATGTAACCTAGGCATAAAAATGTACATTATCATATTAAACAGTTTCATTATTAATTTCAGCTTTACTTTCACAGATGAACAGAAAAGCAAGCCCCATTGTCAACACATGTATTACAAATGACACTGAAGACAAAATATTTATTTAATAAAAATAATTTTTAATATCATCACTATATAACTTCTGAAATGAAGATGAAATACTCATTAAAAACAATACATGAAAAATACCTCTTGTGAACCATAATTACTTCTTTTCCTGTGGATTACTTTCTTGCTACAGTATTCTAATTCTTAACGAATAAATGAATATCTGTAGTTGAAGCTTTCATTGCTGTAAGAGTAAACGACTGCAAAATGGATTGCAGAAAATGATCTTTGCTTTCTGGATTTTTACAGTCCTAAATGCAGAGAAGATGTATGATGATGCATAATTCTAATTAAAAAAGAAATATGTTCAAATGGAATACTGATTATAAGTGCTAAAACAGAGAAATGTATTATTTTGATGGCTGAATACAGCTAGGAAACCACAATACATATCTTTAGTCAAATTCAAATATCGTATTTAGAAGGAAAATAACCTTTAGTTCTCTGATTTAAAACCAGTGAACCCAGGAAATTTAAGTTGAAGACTAACATTGTGGCGATGAAAGACTGTAGGACTCACTGTTTGTACAGCATATGCTATAATAGGAGAGTCCCCCAAAAGCTGAGTAACCTGTGCAGCAGCAGAAGGAAAGCTTCTCCAAAAGCTGGCAGCAGGTACCCACTCACCACTCCCCCATCCAGACCTGCCCTCAGAATCATGAGACAACATGACAGTTAACAGCTAGTTTACTAGCTGTCCACAGCTTTACTTAGCTGTCCACTTGCTCCTCATACAGAAATCGTTTCATTGATCATTTTTGCTGCACCTCTCTGGACCTTCACCTGTTCTGCTGCATCACTGTGTCTACATGAGAGAGAGAGGACAAACTAGAACCGCACAGAGTATTCCGGACGCACACGCATTGTGGATTAGAACAGCAACATAACAATGTGCTGTTTTCTTCTCTATCACTTTTCCAATAATGCAAGTCATATTCCAGGACTTTTCTTTACTGCTACAAGTAATTAAATTGACACTACTACAGGTTTATTTTCTGTAACCCCAGAGGTGCTGTTTCTGACTCATAACAATCAGCTCAGAACCCATCACGGGACCCTGCTCCTCCCTCCACATACATTGCTTTACTTTTACCTATGTAGAATTTTATCTGCCTTACAGTAGTAAGGCTACTGGCTTGGCGATTTGGAAACATCGCCATTTATTTCCCAAACAAGTACAAGCAACCCTTAGTGAAAATATTTGCTGCTTCCCAATCCTGTCACAGCCTCCATCAGGCGGCAGGGTGACTGCCCGTGGTATGACAGCAAGCAGCACTGCCGAGGGAAGCGGAGGCAGCAGAACACATTACATTGGGCAGCTTGTTGAAATCAGTAAAAATACACTACAATGAGATCTTGTTATGTGGGAAGTGTGAGGAAACTGTATTATACCCTTAATTAAATCAATTAAGAAAAAAAATTGAAGAGTCTGCCAGAGATTAGTTTCTGAAATAATCAATTTTAAAGTTAATTTAAAAACATACTTGTAATTTTCAGAAAAGTCATTCTGCTTTTAAGAACAGTATATGTGCTATAACTGAATAGAACTATACTTTATATATAAAAGGTTGACTGAATGTTTATTTAGACATATACACACATGCACATGCATGCTCTCACAAGAAAAGGGCAACTGGATTCAGTCCTTCCTCTGCCTGAAGGGATCAAACTTATACCTCCTACATGAATGTTTACAAAAATGTTTACATATGAATAGTTGTAAAAATGCACGTCTAAATATTTACATGTACTGAGTACATTTCTGACAATTTTGTTTAACTAATAAAAGTCTCTTACAGTATGTTTTTACACCTCTTAACTGAATATTAATGTCCAGTCAAATGTAGCTTGACACACATTTTGACTGAATATTCAGACACAATAAAAATCATAAAATCTAAGAATCTTAATATGCACTAAGGTATATAAATCATCTCAATACACACGTACTGGATTATTTGGTCTTCGGTCAACTCAAAGAAACTTTGAGTTTAAAATAAATGCTTTGCAAGAGGATTGCATACTAAAACATGCTCTAAATGCTGTACCAAAAGTGAGACTAAATGTTTGGCTTGGCTTCCACATGTTAAAATAAATAGTGTAAATACAAATTTTCTGCTTATCAATTTTAAATCATGACTTTAAAATCAATCAGCATTTGATGACAAAAACAAACTGACTCTCAACATGGAATTTTTCTATTGATACGGCAAAGCCTGGAGCAAAGCCTGATGATCTAAGCCAGGACCAGTTGCCCAGCATTAGGGCAACGGCTACAGGTCTGGCACTGGACTCTGAGATGACATAAGCGATACTTGGAGCAAATCTGGCAAATATTAAAGCCTCAGTGACTAAGATTTTTGCTGCTTGCCTTTGTTCACCCGATCATTAGTTCAGTTTAGGGTTAACTTAGTCCCACATGCACAAACACACTGGAACAGGACAGTTTTGTAGAGTACCATTTAGAAAGCCAGAAGCAGAAGCAGCTCAAGACTTTCCAACAGGGCGGACACAGTGGAGTTTCTACGACAAGATGAATAGAGGCAGAAACAGAGAGCTAGGCTGCTGCTGCCACCTCCTCCCACTGCTTTGGTGACAGCAGCTGGTGACGCTTCTTTGGCTGCTCCTGGCAGGCAGCTGCTTTAGCCAACTACCTGCTTTGCCTGTGACTAACAGGAGTTCTGGGCAGAAGAACATATGTATTCACTTCATCCCCCCCAAACTAGCCAAACTACATACCTCAGATTCTACTTCTGTATCATTTCTGGGAGGCTGAGCCCAACAGCGAGTCAGGAGAGTGATCCAAACCCAAGTCCCACTGACTGTAAAGGATTTGTAAGAAGCACAAGTTCTGATGGCAAGGACAGTGAGCTTGTACCCACACCAGCAGGCAGGGTGGTTGAAGAGAAACAGAAATATATGGTGAAGCGGCTGACACTGAGGACCTAATGTTCACACTCCACGTTTCAGAGTGGACTCTTAATAAAACTAGCTCTAGTCTGGTCTTCTGGAGTAAATTTTTGTTCGTGGCTGCAACACACTTAAGAGTGTTCCCAGAGTATTTAGTTTAAAGAAAAGGCATGATCCCAAATCAAAGCCCAGTAAGCGAGGACAATCAGGAGAGTCACTTAAAAATTGCAGTCCTGATCTGAATTAAGATACTGAAAGATGTGCACCTGCAGCCAAACACCTCTGGAAAGGACAAACACTACTTGCCTGCAGAGTCTTAAGGATAAAACTTGCCATTGCTCATTCCGTTATAAAAATGATTAAATGTATGCACCAAAATCTCAGCCTGTAGAGAGCAGGGAACTCTTTGATCGTCTACCTTGTTCCTCCATCCTACAAGCAACCAGGTCATATACTCCCTTTCACAACTTACTTTTTGAAGGGATCAATCAAATATTTGACAGACTCCTAAGTGCAGAACATACCAGCAATTGAAAAGAAAGCTATTCGTGGTCTTTGCAGACAGGCAAGAGCTTGTGGTACTGGTACTGGCCAGAACCAGTAACTACTTGTCTGTTAGAGATGAAAGTGGATGAGGTCGTGTGACAAGTTCTATGGACTGAATCCCATACTCCTCAAAAAGAGCCTGAATCTATACTGCTAACAAACAACCTGACAGAGAAGTTGCAACAGCAACACAGGAAAGCTTAAAAGGGACCTTTGGGAGACAAAAGAACGATGGCACAGAAGCCGCGGCTGCCAGTGAGCACCCAAACCACTCAGCACTGCAGCGCGGGGTTAAAGGTGAGTGAATGGCAATGGAGCTCAAAGACTGGTAACAAGTTGTCATATGCAGTAGGTAGAGTCCAGTAAAAGAGAGACCACCACCACCTCCTCCGTTTGAGTTGTTTCTTGAGTAAAAACCTTTTCTCCCACTCTCTTGAAATATCTTAAGATCATAGGCATGGTTGTTCCCATCTGCAGTACTGACCAGCATCAACTCTGAACATTGCCAGGTACCATCTAGTAAGATGACCTGACCACAGCAACCATATGTGTTTAGGTAACTCCTGAGATTACAGATGACAAGCTCAACTAAGGACACTGGTTTCACACTCATTTCAAAGGATCATCAAAACTACGCAAGCAGACTTCTCAACAAGAAGCCTTAGTACAGAAGTCCTTTGGGGCACCAACTGGGTGCTCTTCAGGTAGCCCACATACTTCATAGTTTTAACTGCCCATCATCTGAGCAATACAATCGCAGCAGGTGTACCCTGGGACACTATACACGCCTTTCCTAGAAACACTAGCCTCCAAAGGCATGCCACTTTGAATGGCTTTTCACATGCTGTAATGGTGCCTTAATGCTACATGTTAAAAATTTATAGAACTCATAACGGTGGGAAACAATTTCAAAATCAACTCCAGCACTCATACAAGAACTTATTTGCATGAAGATTTGACGCGAGTCCAGAGACGAGTTGTAGAGAGTACATGGAAAACAAGTACTTAGTCTTGGTCCAATAATAATTTTAAAATACAGAAAACATATGCTTATGTATGCATACGTACATATACATACATATATATATTCAGGTTTGATAATCTAAAATTAGATTTAGAAATGTATACCTATACTATCATATAAAAATAATATAATTTTGAAACATTTCTCTTATTAGGGTTACTTCAGAAAAGTAACTTAAATGTAATTTTCAGCACGCTGCTCTGAGACTCTTCATTAGCTGCAGCTCTTCTGTGCTAAAAATGCAAGCTTTATAGCTTTGCAAAACGAAGGCTTTCAGTCTTTCAGTGAGACAGAGGGACTTGCAATAGTAATTTCTCTATTGGATTTGCAAATGATGGTGCTTTCTCTAATGAAAAAGCTAACTATTGTCCGAATATTCTTTCCTTGTAGTCTCTGGACTGATGTAAATTCTACATGCAAATACAAAAATTCTCAGTGGCAGCATGATTAGAAAAATTGTATTATTACAAGGTGCTTATAGGTTTGGAAATACTCAAAATGGTCCCAAAAGAAAAAAATTAACATTCAGAAACAAGACAGCACAGAAACAAGAAGGTATATGAGAAAATTAACCGTACCCTTTGCCTGTTATCACCATTGTACAAGCCAAGGTTGCAGAGCTCTCTACAAATGAGAATTTAACTCCATCTGAGTAATTCCATGTCAAATGCTGCTGTCAGGAAGTTTTATAAAAACTTAAAGTAAGCTTAAAATTTTAAGGAAGTATTTACAAAATCTTAGAGTAGCAAACAGAAAGAACCATATCCCCTACCAGTATTATTTTTTAAATCTACTGGAAAAAATAATTTCAATAATTTCATTGCAGTTTTACACACTCGGCAGGGGAGAAGCCATACCTTGGTTCATTTGTCTCTTTCACAGCTCCCCCATTTTATATGCTGTCTCCCAGATCTCCTCATAAAATCTTCACTTACTATATGTGACAAAACCTCTCCTATACAACATGGAAGTTTTTACAAGTATTTATATTTGTGAATGCTGTGGATAAAGGAAATACCAAATAGAAGGTCGGGATAGTCACACAAGACACAGGCAGGAACTAAATCGCCTGCTCTCTACCCAGTTTTCTCTTTCAACGAACAGACATAATTTTTCCATAAAATTATACTGACATAAATATCAAATAGATAAAATCCCAATGTTTATAATTTTTTAAAAAATTTGAATTTTCAAAGAATATACTGTGGGGACCAATTCTGGGTAGATGGCAATGATTAATTATTCTCTGCGCCAAATTAAAGAGGTGAAAAGTAGAAACCTTCCCCTCATGTCCTACTTCATCCTAGGTAAGTTTGCATTTCTGTCACCAATATTAGTTTTATAGTATATCATTTTACTCAGAAGACTGGAAAAACCAATCTACACATCTGACCGGTGTCCCTCACAGCTGAGTACAGTCCGACGGCCGCAATGGTTTACTGCCACTGAGACAACTGAGCATGGTGATCCTAAAATTAAGCACGAGATGTATAAATATCTGAGAAGCCTTCATCTTTCAGTACCTCCAATTACTGAACAACTGGAAACAGTAAACTAAACTGAGGAAAGGCTCAGATGAAGAAGTATTTCCATGGGTTACACAGTTTGGTTTACTCTTCAAAAATTATCTATCCACTGGTGACTGCACCATTCTGTTGTATGTTCAAAATTCTCTATTTATACAATAAGCACGCTGTTTCTACACACGTCCTACTCCTGATGCTTTATTTCTTTTTCAATTATAAAACTTCTCACATATAAAAAAAAGTTAGCTAAGGGAAGTACTTAAAAGGCAAGATCATTCATTACTTTCTCAGACAGATTTTAAAAAATCGATTGTTTATTACTGCAGTGAAAATTAACCCTTGCACACAGATAAATATCACCAAGTTTAAGATGAGCCACAGAAAATTGTCTCATTATTAACTGGTACTAGGTACCAATGGGTACCAATCATTTGGGAGAATGTGGTCCGTAAGAGGAATTTATTTGATTGCAGCAAGATTGAATACTCATTGTAAGATATATACAGGGATAAACCACACATACCGTAGTAGCAAGCTTCAAAATCACGTACAAGTTCCTTCATACTGACCAACTTGCTAAACAAGTGTAATATCCTATTTCTGTTTATAACTGTAGCATAAACTGAATACAACTGTCATACAGTTGCTTTAGATTTATCTTCATTAAAGACATAATCTGATTTACAGGTTGATAATTACCTTAATCCATACTCAAAATCTTGACAGCCATGTTTTAGCATTGTACATAAAAACTCGGGTTAGTACAGATCAATTGTAACCAAAATCACTCCATGATGCTACCTCAATCACTGAGTGAAATAATTCCACTCCTGTGGAATGACTATTACCTCTTGCATGGGTGTCAGTTACAGAGCACCTATTCACGTCTGAAGTGGCCTGAATCTTGTGTCATTAATTCCAGTATGATTAGGCCAGGTTGATTCTTCAGGAAGACACAGCTGACATGTTTATAGAAATGTATATTATATATTTCATAATACTGGTGATTTTCTATAACTGTAATACAGGAGTACCAGTTTGGCTTATAAAGTTTTCAGATCCTCTTAGATACAAGGCAGAAGAATACTACTCCAAGTGTCACATTTTATATACAAGAATAGCCTACTACAGCAATTCTTTCTTGACCTCAAAGTTTTATGACTACCATAAGGTGCCATTAGAAAAGTTTTCAGCGTTAAGAAAAGTATATACATGGTAGAAATATCACTATAATGAATCACGTGCCTTATGAAGCCCTGACATTTTTCTTTACTCATCCCTAAATTAACAGAACAATAAATTATGCAACTTCAAACGGATGTTGCGTAATCTAAATTAATAAATTATCAAAATAAATTTATTTAGAAAGCATAATTTTATTTTCATTTCATATTTCACAATATTTTTTGCTAACCTCTAAGTAATTTCTTAAATATACCTCTTGAAAGAGAGCTAGTTTGTCAAATGCATAATGGTCAGCTGGTTATTTCGACTATAGGTTTAAACACTCAAGTATTCAACCAGCTCTGCTGGCAGTCCCCTGCTTATGGCACAGGAGAAGGGACTTTTTTGTCTTTTAAGTTGTCAAGCTACAGTTTGGCTTCACTCTGATTTCACATAATAACAGAAGAGCATTTTTAATGGTGTTCTAGGTTTCAATTTTCAAAATACGGGTCCTGACTTTTGGATTGAGGGTAACTAATTTGCAGAGATTATGTGTCATTATAGTGACAGATTGTTACACCAAACATTCCTAATTAACTTTTCCTGAAAACAAAGATTACAAAGAGACGTTAAAATACCGAAATGTAGAGGAACAAGATTTTAGTATGTGATTTGGATGATCTGGTTTGCTTCATGTAGCTTTGCATCTTGAATAACATGAGTTTATTATGCATATTCATATATGACATGCACATAATTTTTTTCATTTATATTCACAGCTAATCAACCAAAACATTGGCAGTAGAGAATTCCTGTCTGGGCGTGCTATGATAAGTCCCAAGTTTCTCCAATTTTTAATTATCTACTATATTTTTACAATACTCATTTTCACATTACAGATTGTTCACATTACCGATTTTCAATTATTTCAAAATACTAAATCACTGACCATTTATGTTATTTATTTGTGTGAACTAAGAAATAAAGCATCATCTAATTTCTAAGTGTGGCTTGTTCATTTTGCAAGATAATGAACAGGTATAATTCCGAGAAACCTACTGCAGTGTAGGAGCATGAATAAAGAGACAGTCAAAAAATATGCAATGGATCTACAGTCTTTTACTGGATTTCAAGAGTAGACATTCCCTGGTGCTCTATTTAAACAGGTGGATACATGAGATTATGAAAGGTCTCATTTATCCTGTTTAAATGGAAGTACAAAGCTCAAGGAATGGTTTAATTTTCAAAAGGTGTATTCCATAAGGCTAATATACGTTGCTAAAACGACAACGGGGAATTATACACTAGTGATTTTTTACATGTTTAAATAAAACTTTGTAGATTTATAGAAATCAGAATGAAACCTAATAGATATTTCTGACATTATATTAAGGAAAGAAACAAGTTTTGCCATACTAACCTCTTTGCTTCTAAAGGTTGTGAACATAGTCCACTGCACGCTTTAGCAAGATCTTACTTTTCTCTAAAGATCAAGTAATTTATGACAGATGCTTCCAAAGGCAGAGTTGTTAACTGCTTTAGAACCATAATCTGAATTTGCACTGCTCCATTCCTGTACACAAATTGGTCACACATAGCTACTGAATCTTCCTGCGAAGGCAATTACAACCAGATTTTTGGACACAGAGCTGGACAAACTAGCTCTTCAGCCCCCATGCCGAAGCATAACCCTCACCAAGCCATTACAACATTTCACAGACACAGTTAGCGCATGCTTCAAAAGAAGTCAAGTTCACAAAGAGGGTATGAGAAGAGAATGCAACGAGCTTCCAGGACTGCACAGCCGTGCTCACTCTGTGACACTGCAGGTGCTCCCCGTCAGAGATGAAGATTCAAACCAGCATTGAGAAAGTGTTGTGAGAATGATGAGGAAAACACACAAGAGCCTCCTGTTGAAATACAGACTCACAAATGCACTCTTAACACAAGGAAATATTAAATTTAGGCACTAGCCTAAATTTTAAAAAATCTCATTCACTTCTCCATATAAACTATTTAGATGAACTAGCAAGCTATTAGGTGTACTGGCAAACCATTTCAGGCTGTTTTCCTTAAAAAGTGAAATAACATCCTCAGAAAACAGCAGTGCTACCCTTGAAGAATGATAGTCTATCTATTGAAACAGTCTTAATGAATACAAAAATATCTTGCAAAGCCAGGAACTTCGGAGCAGACATAACATGATATTACCTCTGTCTGAACTTCTGCAGCAGAAAATGTGATTATTAAGGAAAAAACGATCTTACAATCTTAAAGCCAACTGACTACTGAAAATAGGGAGTGTATACATGATCTCTAGTAAAGCAGTTTCTTGAACCTCTCGTCTAATTTAATACGTAGATACTGAAAAAAGCATGCCACAGGAGAGCACGCAGTTCTGCTTGTAATGCTTGAGCACCTGCCTGGACTCCTCAATCATGCTTCTTGCGGCCAAATCAAGGGTACCCCTTCCCCTCTCCTAACAACTATATGCATTGACAGATAGCATAAAACAGATTTTTACATAGACTTTGATGATCTGTCAGTGAATACGAGCTTGAAATCTGACAAATTCAATTCTTTGAGCCTAAGCACTGGGTGAGTGAACTGAAGACACAGGGAGCCAGCCCAGGAGGCCGTCACTGCCTGCTCCGCAGCCGTAAGGCCGTCGGCACGCTCCTGCTCGGACTCCCACTCTGCCCTGCTTCCCTTCCTGACCATTAAGTCACTTTGAGAATGGCAACCCTTGCCTTCAAGCTTATATTACACTGATGCCAGTTCACTCTCGTATTTCTTAATTCTACCAGCAACTGAAACTCCTATCAACTATTGAAAATTTGTATATTAATCAATGATTTAGAAAAAAAATCTGCCTCCCTCAAGAGAGGCGTGGACTTCACAAACAAGCCCAGTACAGGAGGAAGGGGTTATAATTGGCACAATGGCAAGGATTTCCAACATTTTTATCTAATTTTACCAAATTTGGAATTTATCTACTTTAAAGAAGCACCAGTCAAGAAGCAATTTTTCCAATCAGAAGAGAAATAGCTTTCCTTACTCGACAAAACTATGGGAATTGGTTCTGTAATGTGACTGAGTTTCAGAAAAAGCCGTTCTGTCCATCGTCCTCTGCTGGGCCTCTGGAGAAGCTCCCTCAGCTGCTTTGCTTCATTCAGCCTCACATTTCTTTCTTTATAAACTCCGAAGTAAATTATTCCTTAAACGATTTCAGATTTTCCTACCACAAAAAAAACCCCACAAGCAAAAATATTTCTAATATTTCATTACTCTGTTGCTGCCTTTTTTTTCTAATATAAAAGAAAGACTGAAGATTATCTGTAATTACTATTTGGAGGGGCAAATGAAGTGTTTGCACGACAGTAGAAGTGAGAAACGAGGTTTTTGACATTCTTCAGTTAGTGTAACATTACTGTAATATGAGCTGAATAAATAGTAGTTAATAAGCTAATGCTAAAACCTTTCTTAAATACTCGTTATTACTTTATATAGTACGCAGCTAGATGATACATTGAATTTCCAAAAAAGCATGCACTCATGTTTGTATAGGATCAACACATGGCACAGTAAAGCTTGTAAAAGGTTTCCAAGAAGTAAGTACTTTAAAAAAAAGAGTCCCATAAATGAAGATAATTTAAAATATCAGCGCATAAAAGACAACCGTGAGATTGTAACTATGATATTGGGATTTACTGTACAGCAGGTATGTTCAAAGACTTGTGTATTCAATTTAGTCCAACACCTCCAAACTCTTCCTGTCTGCGCAAGGATGAAGTTAAACATGTTGAGACTTTAATGTAAAAGAGTTTATCTGTTCCATTTGACATTGAAATTCATATGTAAGGTGAATGAAGAGAGATAAAGAAGAATCTAACAAAGGATTTGACACTGTCTCCCACAACATCCTCACAGGTAAGCTTAGGAAGTGTGGGTTACATGAGTGGACAGTGAGGTGGATCGAGAACTGGCTAATGGAAGAGCTTAGCGGGTTGTGATCAGCGGCGCAGAATCTACTTGGAGGTCTGTGATTAGCGGTGCTCCCCAGGCGTTGGTACTGGGTCCAGTGCTGTTCAACATATTCATCAATGACCTGGATGAAGGGACAGACTGTACCCTCAGCAAGTTTGCTGACAACACAAAGCTCGGAGGAGTGGCTGACTTGCCAGAAGGCTGTGCTGCCATTCAGCGTGACGTGGACAGGCTGGAGAGTTGGGTGGAGAGGATCCTGATGAAGTTCAGTAAGGGCAAGGGTAGGGTCCTTCACCTGGGGAGGAACAACCCCATGTACAAGTACAGGTTGGGGGTTGACCTTCTGAAATGAGAAACATGCTTTATAATCTCTGATATTTTTTCCAAGAAGATACTCACACCCACTTTTAAGTTCTATCTAATCTTCTGCGTCTCCTAAAAACAGTTGTGACATCTTTATGGTTACAAGTGTAACTAAAAAGATCACGATCTCCTAAAATGATCAGGATCAGGGAAGGGGCTAAGTCAACCCCTGATTACTCCGGAGGGGAATTAAGTTATTTGAAAGCCATGATGCCATTAGAGAAAGGGAGGTGTAGGGAAGTGTATTGAGGATTAAGACACCAGCACAGTCAGTGAGCAGTTGGCTACTGAGAAGAAGTCACTGAATAGGAAATCAATACACCCATGACAGACAAATGTCCAAAATGAAGGTGGAAGGATGAGATGAGCAATGTTTAAAAAGAAAAAACTTACAAACTCTGCAAGGTAGCCTGACAGAAACAGCACTTCCGGGAAAGGCAGGAGTGCACGGAAAAAGATTCGTTTCCACCATGCTGAGGATTGTGTGGAAAGACTCTGCATCCAACTGTCATGCTAACTTTCCTCCCCAGCAGAGAGTGCAACACACAAAGGTGTTACAGCCAGTATGAAGTACTGCCTGATAAAAATTCTGATAAAATAGCTGAAAATATTATTGTGTATACCAGTAATAATCAAACACATCCATACTGCTCTTGTGATCCAAAGTCAGATCAACAACTTTTCTTAACTCCTGGACTGATAAGAAAGAGAAATACTAGGATGAACCTTTGTGGTTAAAGACACTGTGTAGAAGCTCGAGACGTTTGTTGTGGACTGGTAAAAACTAAGAGAAATATCTATAAAATCTCTTCCCAGATTTTTTTTTTTAAAGCCTAACATGAGACATGTGAGGTGAAATAAATATTCCTTCCTGAACATGAGTCAGTAAATTTATCCCTGCCTTCACTCATCTTTTAGCAATGACATATCGGTTCTTTTTGGAGAATGAGGAGACTAGAGAGATAAAGAGCAAAAAATTAAGAACAGACTCACAAGGCTTCACATTACAGTTTAAATACTACATGACTTAAAAAACTCTTCAGCATAAAAGTGAAAATCAACTTTGTTTTACCAGCTAAATTTAGATCAATTAGTAATCACTGTACTCGAATAGGAAGCAACTAGTTTTGGCCACTACAGGTAATCACTGTGGTCCGGAAAACAGCAGCTGTAAAAGGTACTGTAACAATACATCATCTGGCTCACTTATGAGGTCTGTTGATTAACAAATGCAAGGCCACACAAGTATTCAGTAAGGAAAGAAAAAAAAAAAGTAAGAGGGAGTAGAGTGGGTAATGAAACTTTTCCAACTTCATCGTTACTACACAGCGCAGAGAAACACATGTGAACATTCCCCACATTGGCTTCAGTCCAGGGTCCTTCACTGACTTATTACAATGTCATATTACCACTCATATCAACTTAAAGCCATTAAAAACTATAAAAGGAATCAAACTTCCGTAACAGAAAAATGATTTGAGCTCTCTGTGACTAGGAGTTTTGAAGGATGACAAGTGACTTTTGAGATCTGAAACTTTCAGGCTGGCCAGGATGATGAAGAATTTAAGATAACTCTGCTCAATAGTTAGTCACTGCGTGCCTGCTGACCATTAACAAACCACATACTGAAAGGACGGCAGTATTGCATTCCCAAGTAACACAGAAGTGAGGTTAAATATACAAGAGGAGGTCAGAAAAGTTAGGAACCATGAAAAAAAAAAAGACATGAGAGCATATATCAAAGCCTGTGCTATGATGTTCAGCTGAACAGCAAGTTCAGGTAATATGTTTTTAAACGCAAAAATAAAATCTTAGGGCATTTTTATGAGAATAAGCCATAAACAAACAACACAAATGCAAGATAAAGCATTTTAAGTACTTAAAAAATGTACATAGTTCCAGAATTTCATTATTCCAAGTATTATTTTTAAAAAGGACCACATTTTGTCTATTTTGCAAAGCTAAACACTCTTTTCTTCAAGCCATATTACATTCAGATTCCTTTCTCCAGGAGAATTCCCAGGCATTTTGACTGACAACCTACAATAGAAACACTCAACTCTACAAACCAGCCAACTCCTGAGTGGAACATCCCACTCATTTTGGGCCAGCTAAAGCAGAGCAGCGTTTTGAGGAAGATGAGTGAGAAGTGTTATCAGCTAGAATGGCTGAAAGAATATATTGTCATAACTTGAACACATCTAGGAAACAGCATCCCTGCTCTGTAAAAAACACAATCTAGTTCTTAAGAACAGAAGTAATGCAGATTAATTTTACAATGTATTTATTTAAACAATATACAGGTCTTAGAGCAGTCCATTAACTCAGTGTGCTTGAAATACTAATTCTGCATTCTCTTATTTTAGCACCTTATGGGGTAAAACCTGTGAATTTTTGAAAGATCTAGCAAAATTATAAATTATTTCTACTGTGATTTGTACCATTATGCATAACAGCACAGTAGTATCCGTAACATGTTCTTAGTAATAAGCCAATATGAAAATATGAAACAATTAATTTCTGCACCACTTATTAAATACTTTGAATAAACAGTTCTGATGTGCACAGTAAGATATAAAGTATGTTCAGGTCACTGCTAAAAGAAAACACTGTAGTGAAGAAAAATGACTACCAATTTTTGGTTGCAAGAAACTGAAGATGCACACGAATGTCCCTGCAAAGTTCTGACATACCCTTTCCAAAGTAATTTAAAATGTGTTGTGTTTTACACTGTTACCACGGGGTGTACAGACCTACAAGGAATTACTTATTCCCATAAGCCAAGACACAGGAGCGAACAGGGGTTTTAATTACCGTTCGCCTTTAAAATAGGTCCACTATGTCAAATGAGATACTAGTAACAGCAGAGCATAACCGTGAAGTTAATTGTGCTTACCAGCTGTATGGATAAACAGTCAGTTCTATCCGATTATCAATCTTATCTACAAGCTCATTGATACCTATGTATGTAAAAACTGAATTACTTCAAAGTGACTTGTAACTAAGTAAGTCTCAGTCCTTTTTCCCTTGACTCTTATTTTTGAATAGCAATGAAAAAAGTACCTGATTGCCTTCCCAGAGTTAGAGATAGTTAGAATCCTAATCTAAGATCAACATCATCACAGAGCAGTCTAGAAAGTATTACTCTCATCAGAAAGACAGATGTCCGACTGCTTGGTCAAATTTATTTGGAGCTACTGTTTCTGTTCAGGAAGAACGACATCTGATTTTTCCAACTAAAACTGGATTTGTTCACTCTAATTTTAATTATACACTATCGGCAGATCATTAGACACAGGGGAAGCAATTAATTAACCTTATGCAGTTAAAGAAATAAAATGGGGTTTTTTAATAATAAAACCGTCAGCCACCTATACCTGTTCTGTGCGCTTGTCAAAATGCAGCTTCCCCTCAGAAAAATGAGGTACAACTGAGCAGCATAAACGTTCTAACAGCGGTTTAGCAAATAAGGAGCTGTCAACTTCCAATAAGCTATTATTCACACCTCTTTAATCACTGCCACAGAGTCGATTATAAATAGCCTCATACATTTTTAAATAAGGTCATTCTGAAATGAAACAACAAAGAGGGTAGTAAATATTCCAGTACATAAGCAATGTAAATTCTACAGCATAACAGAACCATGCGTTCTCAAATATTCAGTTTAAAGCCAACAAAACCGTTTATTAACTGGTGCAAACAGTGTCAGATGTGTAATCTCTGTGAGATCAATAAACCAGCCCAATTATGTGATAGTTTGCAAGTAGGTCTGAAAGAAATGAAACTATTAAGACTTGCTCATAAAATACATTTCCAACAGCATAATTTACAGATATACAGTAATACAAGTTAAGTTACTACAATACATGCATTACATGAGTAAATCTACTACGCAGATTTTACACGAATATGAAACAGCTCATCTTTGCTTTCCTAGAAGCAGAAAACAAATAAACAACTTACGTACAACCCTGATTCACATGAGACCCTGTTTTCTACTTGTCTTGACATTTTAAATAATTAGAAATGAATATGTAAAGAAAAAGCAGAAAACTGCACAAGTAGGACCGAATTCTTATTTTTCCCTCTTCCCCAATTTTTCTCAGGTTCAAGAACACTCAATAAAAAGATATGACAAAATAATGCTAATACCAAATCTTTACAGATTAGCTTATAGGAAAAAAGAAAAAAACTAGAAATATTTACAATTATGCAGAATTTTTCTCAGAAACATTATAATAATTGTGGATGTTGAGTTGATAGCAATTTAAAGAAATTAATTTAGCATCACCAGAAAAAGAATTACTTAGAAGAGAAAAATAAGCAAAGAGTTCCCATCTTACTGACCCCCTACCAACTTGTCACTGTGATAAATACTGGAACGCTCCTTCTTCTTACAGGTTTTGTTTTTCTAACTTGATACTCATCTTTCTATTTAGACACTTACCTGTGGTTTTTCCAAATCACAAAAGAAACATCTATTTATACATTGTGCTGTATCTGCAGAAATATCAATAGTCCTATTGCTCTGTTGCGGACAGTTCATTCCAGAAAATGGGTTCCACGATTAAGGGTCTCCAATACCCACGCCCCCATCTTTCTGCGCTATTTAGCCCAGTTACAATTCAAGCCTCACTTATTCCTTAGATTTAGCTCAAAGGCATTTTGAGTGTGAGGTGAAGTTTATTTAGTTCACAGGCTGCTGTGCATCTGACTCTTCAAAAAATATTATTTCACATGAGCAGCAAACACACCTAAACCTTCCTGGCTAGAAATGTACCTTAATATTACATGTGACAATGTCATGTTTAAGTATTCATGCATTTGGATAGACACAGGAGGCATGAGTTCACTCTGCCTATGCTCTGGGTTGGTCATGCCCAGAATCTGTATCCCCATGGCACCACACCTAAACCAACAGCCCTGCTGCGTCTTCTTGCCTTTTCATGTTCTTACCATGAAGTAAGAGTGACCTACCTGGCAAAGGGCATTCAGATCAATTAAGAACTTCATAATTATCAAAACCTTTATTTACACCCACAAACACCCTAGAAATCAGTGTATAGGATCCACTGACAGTTCGTTCTCAGTCTTTTCCCACAGTAGGGCAGTCCTGCTATTCTACACAGCTATACCTTCTAACTGGATTCCCATGTCCTAAATAAAGCATATTACAGCAGCTTAAGCAGCGCAGGGATAAAATTGCAGCTGACCACAGCAAGATCTACATAAAAGCAAGGCGTGACTTCAAGGAGCCAGCTTTGCTATTTCAGTTCCTAGATAATACAGAAGTATTCGGATGCCAACAGGCATCTCAGAAGATGTCCATTTCCACATTGGGCATGTTACTTTCTCATCTAGTTCAGTGTCATCTCCCTCACAATAGCCCTTACTGAATAGTTAGAAAAGGAAAGGCACCAACAAGAAGTTGGGAAATAGCTTAGACAAAGAAACACTCCTTCTCAACCTTAATACCACCAAAGCCTGGTTCATGCCCCAAAGCTTAAAAGCTTTTTTTTTCCTTAGGTGTATGTCCTCCATCTACCTCGAGTTCCACAATTTGTTTCTAATAGCTAGGAGAGTATTCCAGATAGCTGTACGTTTTATTAATTGCTCCCTTTTTTAATCTATGTTGGAAATAGATGAATGTCTGAACAGAAACTCATTTTTTCCCTCCAAAAATATGTACCATCTTTTATGGTTTAAATGGATCATCTTCTGTTGTTCTACATTCATTGATAAACCACCCCTGATTTTTCCATTTGTTCTACAGAAGACAGCTTTTCTATACTTGCATTCTAACAACTTTTGGTAATGACAAAGCCTCTTACGTGCTATTTACAATACGTTCACAACCAGAGTTCTCTGGAAGAAACAGAGTCAACTATAGGTGATTTCTTACTTGTAGGAGCATTTTAGGATGGGAGGGTGGTTCAAGCTTTTCTTAATATTGAGAGGACACCTTCATTGAACTATCTGCAACAAAACAGAAACCCTTCTTCTCGTTCGATATACAACTAGGTTTATAACCTAGTAATGGTGAGAAGTCTAGTGTACAGGAGTTTCAGTGGTTGCTTCAAGTCTTACAATAGTTTGCTTTCAGCTGCTTCACAACCTCGGAGAAGCCGTGGAGGAATATTAAGTTTTGATAAACAAAAGAAAGAACTGTGACATGTTTCCCACCACAGTAAGAAGAGCATAGTTCGGATTCAGAAAGCACAACGAACTGGAGAGGTGACGAGTCTGAACTGTGAAGATCTTTCAGGACAAAGCTACTCAGCACTATCATTAGAGATCAAGAAAGTTGCAGTCCCACAGTGGCATACCATGAGAAAGTATGAAAGGATCATGCAAATGAAACTGGTCAAATTCCATGACCTCTGGGTACCAATAATGATCCTACATATTCCCAATACTGAAAAAAGCAAGTGCACCACAAAGTACAAAAGGGTCTAGCGCAAGATGAGCCCCAAACCCAATGAAAAACAGCAAAGACATAAAACATAATAAAACTATACCTGTTATTTGCATTCATTTATATCAGAGTTGACCTCTATGAAGAGTAAAACAGAAAAATACAGTTTCAGTTTCATAAAATATATATAAAGAATGCACATATATATTTACTCACAGGTACACACATATAAATAGTGACACTTATTTATGAAGTGCCTAGCATCCTCAAAAAGTGTTGCAACCTATTTGATAATCAGGTAACCTACAGGGGACACAATATTATTGTAAATCCTGCAAGGGGGGACGTCTCCTCCTTGCTGTGTTTCTACTCTAACCGTTCGAGCTGAGAACAGAAGCAGGAGTGGAAAAGGGAACAATGAAATAGAAAAGATACAACTCAGCTAAGAACAAAAAGAGTTAAAAAGAAACGCAGCTCTCACATAACAGAAGAGTATTACTCAATACGTTCAGAACACGACACATAAGTGGAGAAGAATGCGATATGCATGCACAGATGAAAGTAGCACAATGGTTACGCCTATACGAACTGTAAATGAGAATGGAAACCAATACTTACACAGTAAAAACTTTAAAAACTAGCAGGTGGGCAGCCCACATGGGATGAAATCTCATCTAACTCAACTCAAGTTTAGAGATAACATTCCAAAGAAGATCTTGGGATGCTCGCCATGAGGTGTCTGCACATGAACATGAGCTCACTGCAATAGGAACACTGCCCAAAAGACAGCCCTCCTTTTATCACACTATAATAACATTATTTTTAACTATATAAATCAATGCTACTAAATTACTCTAACCTATTCAAGATAAACTTAAAAAACACACAAGCTGGCCTGCATTTGAAAAGCCCTGCTTCATTTCTTACTTCTGAGTCTCCTTGCTCCAAACACTTCCCAGTCATCTGTTATCCTAAGCTGTTACTATTACCAACAACATACACCTATACCTTGCTAAATGCTATCTACATTATTAGAACTTATTTGGTACAGTTTAATAGATATACTGAAGCAAATTACAGGGAATTAAATAGGTATATGTCTCCCAGTCATGATACAATACTGGGGTTGAGATACAGTATGTTATCAATTACATCTTAACGTACTCGTGCTCCATTGGATACGGCATCAGAGGAATCGGTAGTAAACAACATCTAATTATGTTTTGTTTTGTTTTCCTCATTGGTGGCTACGCGAACAAAGAATTTCACACTTTTTTTCTAGAATAAAATTGGTGCTTCCAATGAATGCCTAGTGTATTCTGACAGTCGTCCACCTCAGGAGAGGTGGGCTGCCCTGTACGAGTGCTTATTTCTCTCCAAGACAAAGTAGAATGACTGTAGCAGGACTAGCTCAAATTTCAGTATCTAAAATGCTGACAACTAACTAGCACAGGTGACCCTTGCCCAGCATGACAAAGTACCTAAGTAAGAATATACCTGGGAGAAGAATACCGGACAATCACCTGAAAGAAAACAGACACTTTCAGGGTTAAGGTGTACTTGAACCTCCACCCAGGCGTTAGCAGGTAAACAATGTGTTAGCAAACAGAGATAACTTCACTTGCACAAAATTCATTCAGTTTTCAGTTCGACCCCTGTTTTTCTCTAACATTCTAATTTAAATATGTTTGGGAAGAGATGTCTGAACTTATTGCGCAGAAATTGAGAGTCTCATCTGCACAAAGTATGTGGGGGGACAGCATCACAGGAGTAATCTTGGCTAAGGTTAACTCATTAGCAGCTACTATAAAAGGCTGACAGTATTACCGTCACTGAACCAGCCTCACAGAAAACTAAGGCATGCTGTATTCTGCACAGAAGGGCCTGCATTTGTGTATAGACTCTTGCAAGCACAAGTGAGCTCCATCTGCTCATGTTCCAACTCGGTGTGATAGAAGCCAACGTCAAACCAAAACTCTCATAGGTGTCGTAGCCTTGTACAAAGCCCAAGCAAACCCATCCTGTTACTGAGCCTGGCTTATTAGTGCAGGTGTGCTACCACAGAGATACAGATCACCTATTTCAAACTAACTCAGAGCAGTAGTGTAGGCAAATTGGAATCCAAAAATAATATGTAAGTAAGAATAAGCTTAAGGGAAAAAAAGAAAAAGGCAGCACAATCAGTTAGGAGCTCCTAAAGCTTGTAAACAGCAGCCACTTTTGCTGCAGGTGCCATACCCTGGGCAGAGAGGTCTCTTGGTAAGCCAAGATTTGCCACTCCAAACCCTCTTCAGACAAATTTACAGCCTGAACGAAATGAAACCAGTGTCAACGGAGTGTTCAGTCTTATTTCTTTCAAAAAACAACTGCCCAGGCAGAAGGAAGCTTAATTTTGTCCAGTGTTTCTACCTTCATCATCCCTCAGTGTATTAATGCTTGGGTCCCTAACTGAGTCACAAACTGCTAGGAAAAAAAAACAGTGGGAGAAGCAACAAAAGGTCTAAAACATATTTAAAATTGTGTCCTGGTTTGAGCTGGGAAAGAACCAATTTTCTTTTTAGTAACTTTGCTTTTCAGTTAAGCCTCTTCTAATGACTGCACTCTCTGAAGTGAATAGCGTGTTGTACAGACAGTGTCTGCTTCTAGGAGCGATAACGCTCGCTGTTTATAGTTATTGCTGGAGTAACGGTAGGAATGGCACGCAGAAAGGCTCTTGCTTATACTTATTCCTATGGAAACCAAGGTCACTGTGTGGTGCTGCTAAACTTGTTATGTGTGGGAAAGGAAAGAGCGGAGAAGGGGTCAGACCTGCGACCCTCCTGCGGGGAGAAGCGGGACAGACAGGTGACCCCAACCTGACCAAACGCGGTGTTCCATCCCAAACGCGTATGAAGCTGAGGGATCACGAGGGTCAAGCTGTCTTCGATGGCTGGCGTCCGAGGAAGATTCTGTCCCGTTCTTCTGCCTTTGATCCCAATCCTTGCATTCCTGAACCCAGCTCCCGTCTGCTGCTGAGTCCAGTCTGGGACTTTCCCAGGGCCTGCCCTGCAGCGTCTGGGGTGGCGTGATCATCATTGGGGGAGCGTGATACTGGTTTTGTAGACACTTGTATATATTCCATTATTTTTTATATTATTATTATTATACTTTTTACTGTTACTGTTTCATTACAGCTGTTTTACTTTTTCCAACCCATAAGCCTCTTTCCCTTTTCTCTCTCCCTTCCCTTCTGGGGAGGGAAAGGGTTAATAGAGAGCACGTGTCCTCCATCCTGACACCCATGCAGAAGGCATAGCTGGGGACCTCATTTAATAGCCAGGCCAGCCTTAAACTGTGACAAGTTTGAGCATCCTAACATGAGTGTAGTTCAGGACACCATTTTTCTCATGTTTCTTTGCTGCTGCTGCTGTAGAACTAGGAATGAAGATTTTAAAACGAAATTTTTATTTAGAAATTATGACGCTGATCAGAATTAACATTTCATAAAGCCGTTTTCCTCAAGTTGATGAGATCATATCAATACGAGTTTTACAATCCTATTACACCTACTCAAACTGTAAAAGTGCTCTTCAAAATCACAGGCCTTGTTTTTGATTTCTAGCTAGAGTAAAAGCAGGAAATAGTTGTTTGGAAGTTTTAATTTAGGTGAGCCTTTGGTCCAGGTACGATCTGCAAGATCTCTGTTAAACAGACTTGAATGTATCTGTGACCATAATACAGTTTTTCTCTCACATGTAAAAAGTTTCATCATCATCAGTTGCTGCTGTGTAGCATTACTCTTCAGGAAGCCTGTAGTGCTTTCTTACTGCATTTTGAACCAGTGATTCCAGGCGTACTTGCGTAGAGTGACAGCTGCTGATGCTCCCAAACAGAAATACACGGTGCAATATAGCTGAAGAACTAACTAGTGCGGCACCGAAGGAAAGGGATCCTTCTCAAGCTCAAAATACCACCTTAATCACAACTTGTTTTCTAAAGTCTATTTTGCTTGCTTTCAATGTTCCCTACTGCAAGTAACTAAGTAGTGCTCAAATTCCTTCTGGATTTAGAGTATGCTTCTTCCTCCGCTTTCGTGTCTACATTTACACTGCTCATGTCAGATGATGTACCAGGTACTATGGATGCTTCATCAAATCCCTGGAGAAGCAAATCAGGATAACCAAATGATATATTTATTTTATGATAACTTGAACTTGCTGCTAGGTACAACAAAACAAAAAGGTGTCACCTAACCTTCAGGTCTGAACTTCGCTCTTCTACTCTGAGCACAGGCTAATCTGGGCTACTCAGAAGCCATCCTGCACAACCGGCCGCGTTGGACGTGTCAGCCCACGTTCAGCTGTCCGGTCACATTGAGTACGACTTCTCTCAACTTACCAGTGGGGAATTTCCAAGAGAATTCCTAGTTTACCCTGCTGAGTAAAGGAATTAGAATGATGAAAAAAGGATCAGTGACAGAATGGCTTAATGTGGTTCTTGCCAATAATTTGAAAAGATGAGGTTGTCACAAAGTATCTATGGGAAGGTACATTTTGCTTTCTAAAGTCATTCTGAATTAGCTACACACTGGTGCAGCTGGTAGGTCTGTTGAGAAGGGATATGACAGGACAGTTTTTTCCTACTCTGTATCTTAGAAGTTACATACACCCAGGTCAGTATTTCAATCATCCTCAATGCCTAAGACGAAAATACATCAAAGGGTGACTTCTACACCCATTTTAATGTTTTAAACTCATTAGTACTTCATACACCAAAGATAGACTACAAAAAACTTATCAGTAGGATAATGCCAGTGAATTAATACGATATTCTTAAACTTAATGTAGAGCTTCCTGGAGAAAAACTGAACACCCTCAGAAAGTGTTTTAGGATCCATACAACCCGAATGCATGAGGAACATAAAACATTCATCTGTTACGAACAAAAAAAGGCACTGCAGTATTAATAGTAATTCGTTTAGACAAAGGATCAACCTTACATTTACGCCAGAGATTCGATTAATCTATCAAAAAAATATTTCTGTACATTAAACCTAATAAAATATTTCTGACTGTAAACCTGATCACACATTTTAAATCATCAGCTACGTTTGAAATTACTTCGTATGAGCAGAATTTTACAGGTTCCTTCCGTGTTAGGCTTGCAAGGCATAATGATAAGCTGCATTTATTTTCAGAACATAGAAAAGCATGTTTCAGAGAAAGACAACTTTTCCCACCTCAGTTTTATTGCAATTACCGTAACATATACAAGTAGTCTCCTTTGACAACAAAGAAAAGCATAAATTTACAAGGTAACTGGTAATTAGTCTCCAACCTCTCTTCCCAGCTGGTAAGGGAGAACCTTACACATCACAAGGGAGGTGAGGGTGCTGAGACAGAACATGTAGGTCCCCAGATCTCTGCCAGCTTTAAGAAAGGTCAGAGCCCAGGGCTCCAGCTCCCTGGACCTCCTGGCCTTCTGCTGACCACAAGAGAATGAGAAGTGAGAGTGGGAAGGAGACAGTTTTCTCAATTAAACAAAGAGCTTGAGAAAACCCAGGACAGGTGGAGATGGCAATGTCAGAGAGGCTTATGTGGAAAAAGAGTCTGGAAGCCATGCCCGCAGATGTAGATTTATGTTCAATTTATTAATTAGGAGCTTAGAGTTTGTTTGGTAACTTTGTGTACTTAGACTAAAAACTGTTCTTAATCCTTTTACTTCCTCTGGCCGAACTTTTTCAGAAAGTAGTTACACGGCCACTCCTCTTCTCCCAAGTTAGTTAACCAAAATCTGTGTACAGAAAAACCTCATTTAAAATGTTCTCTAAAAGCAAATCTGAAATAGTCACATTTAAGCAAATGACAAATAGACAGGTTTGAAGGTGAGAAAAAAATTCTCATAACACAAAGTCAACTTTAAACTTGAAACTAAGAACTGATCTTACAGATTAGAAAGGAGGAAGTGGAAAGGTAAAGGGAAAGTTATTTTTGCATGGTACCATGTGAAATTAAAGGTTTTATTTAAGAAATGCTTATACATTAGCTTCAGGTCTTAAAAAACAATTCTTTTCTAACTTAAGATCAGAAAGTTTCTAAAAATAGATTAATGATAAGAAATACCACCAATTAAATTCTTCCTCCAGAATCAGTGACAAGTAGTTAACAGATCAGCAGCCAGAAATGTGCCATCTGCAAGCTGTGCCAATTAGATTATTTCCAGTACCGTAATATCCTCTATACCCTGATCATTAGATCATTCTTATTTCATCTAACTTTGAATAGTATCTCAATAACACATTATAGTCACAAAGCAGCATCAACTCCATGATTCAGAGCAGCTCTCCAGGAGTGGCTGAACCTCGTACACTGCACACCCTCCTCTTGCCGTGTCCTCCGCCTACTGAATACATAACACATGTGCATGCATGTGCCCATAAATTTAGAAAACAAATCATGACTGCATATGATCATACTTACTATTTTGAAATCACAGGTAAGAGACCACAAGAAATATTTAAATTCTCAACAGTAAGGAAAACAAAACTCTCCACAATATTGCTCTATAGGTGTGACAGCAATTTCAAAGGATTTTCAAAAAGGAAATCATGACTGTCACTTTAGCAGATAAAGACAGAGTCTTCACAGCAGTTGCTCGGAGCAACTGTGCATTCAGTAGCACGGAAGTCATTTCAACAGTGAAAAAAGTTTTCTGCAATGAGTAAAGCAAAACCAGAAATGGTATAGTATTAGCATGTGTGTGACTAAAATAAGAAAATTCAGCATTTTGTCAAGGACATCTTTACGCTTCAAGCAGAACGGGAGAGTGACCACGTATTTTTACTCCTGCATATCTTCAAAAATGCAGTATTTATATGAAAGTGTTCTAACGCTCACCATTTTTAGTTACATTAGAAAAAACATTCACAGGCTTCAGAGGAATTAAACTTACACCTTCTGTTCCAATGTTAAACTCTGACAGATGTTTTGTCAATGTATAGGCTAATTTTAGTTGTCCCAACACATCTGAATGTGATATCCTTATGATGATTTCATGATATAGTCTCACATTGGGTGGGAGTGAAAAAACAAAAGTAAACACTCGCATATTGAAGCCCTGAGACTTAGCTCATTGACAGTGCTTCTCCAAAATGTTTGGTAAGAGTACACTGAAATAGTGTGTGGCTCTTGATGTGAGTACAACCCCACATCAGCATACTTGGGAAAAATTAAGGTTTCATCTACATCATTTGTTTCTAACAAGAAGATCCAAGTGACAGGCCTCATAGCTAGAATTGTTACCAGTTATGGATTTCACTGATAAGAGAATTAAATTGGATCTAACAAAGTTAAACAGTAAAAAAGATGCTGGCTGACTGTAGGCCCTACCCTCTATATGCACACCACTGTTAGGACAGCAAAGCGTAAGAGACTTGAGAATCCCTCTTAAAGCAATACTTTCTTCAAACACTTATGTTTTATATCTTAAAGCTAAACTAGAAAGCATCACAAAACATAGCTGAAAAACAATGTTGCATTAGATACTCGAAAGGGAAACTGTTTGATTATCCAACTGATCACATTGTGAAGCATCAAAAGACGGAGTTTGTTGGAGTGACGAGCGGACGCTCACTGGACTGCAAGAACAGAAGGGGTTTGCCCAGCACTGCTCCGCCAGTTCCCTCACCCTCTTCCACAGGTGTGCCAGCCACCCAGCCCTGACAGCAAAGAACTCTTTTCCTCTCAAATCTTTAAAATTTAGGGTCTTACTTGTTCCTAGATTTTGCTACGTGAACAGGAAATTGTCACAGTCTAAGTGAAGTCTGAGACATGGTACTCTCCTTCAAAGCAGAAGAACATAGAGACTATGGGTGAAGAAGTAGCTGGACAAACTCCCCTGATTACTGAGCAGGCAGTATGCTAGGATGAAGAAAGTAAAATGTAAAGAAGAAAGCAAATTCCAGGCCTCTGGCTAACTGAATATCTTCTCCAAGTGGCTTTCAACAGCAAGATGGGTATCAACTTCAAACACAAGCAGCTTTTCCACTGTTTCACTACTCATTCAATGAAATCTATACTGTCCTGCTCATTGATATTCTGTCCAATTTCTAAGTTTTTAATTAAATTAAACATTACTTTCAGAATCTATTACATTCAAAAAAACATGTCCAACAGCCTTTGCTGAGCCAACAAAATTTCAATATCTACATGGGTCCTCATCTTTGGAACGAAGAGAGAACTTCACGTCAGAACAAAGAAGAAACTGCATGCCAGCTCCAAGGAGTGGCTGACAGAAGTGCTCCTGGAGTTTTCAACATTGTTAATATTCTGTATTCAAAACAGCAAGACATAATTTTTAGGTTGTGCCTTTTCATGTACAAAGCTATTTTAACATGTTCTGGTTTATTATAGCAATGCATTAATGTTCTAGATACTCATTAAAAGCAGAATCCTGTAATCACTTGCTATGCCGCAGCCGTTAGGTGAGCAAGCTGTACCTCAGAAGGACATGAAGCGGTCTGAAATTTCAGGAGCTAAAAATAGTTGGCAGCTTAAAGCAATACCAAAATTAATGGTATTAAACAACTTCTAGTGTCTGAAGAAAAAGCTGTCATATCTGGAAATATGTATTCTAATTTTGATACTGTACGAAATTCCCAATTTTAAAAGACATGGGACCAGGCATAACTGCTAGCTTTGAGATATAAAGCAGAAAATCATGCATGTGAAAGGAAGGTTAAAGCAGGTCTAAGGTGGTTTTTGGGGGTTTTTTTAAGGAATCAAAATCTACCTTAAATAATTTTTCTTTTGGTCAAAACTTCATTTTCCTGCTTTAGTTACAATGTCTTTTGAAGGTGATTTTCTTTGCTTTTCTGCAGGACAGATTAAACTACTGTTTTCAATAAAAGAAAACTATATTGCTACAAGTGTACAGTTTCCACGGTGTATAGGATGGAAACAGGACAATTAGAAGGAGAAAGGCCATTATTTTTTATTTACAGATTGGTAACATATTTTTAAGAATTCTGCTAACAGTATCTAGGAAAATGTATTAACGAACTTGAATTCATAACGCTGTCATCTGCATTGTCCTCAGAAGTTTTAGGATCTACAAATTGAATGTTGAAAGCCAGTGGCAGACACCCTCTGCATGGTATGTGATACATCAACATTCTGACTAATATCCAGTTGTAGGGATTAATCTGAAAAGCATCGAGACTTGTAGAAGAGATAAGGGCAGATTCCACATATAAAAATAACTCAGCATAGATTACATAAAAAACATAATCAGAACTCAAGCAAAGAAGACTGCACAGCTGAGGGGAAAATAATGGCTCCTTCTGCAACTCCAGGGTGAGTCCTTAAGACATTTAGTACAGAGTTTCACTTACATGACCACCTGCTGTTTTTCCATGCGACTTCTGTCTCATTCAGCGTATGAGGGGCAATGCTCTCTCACTAGGCAGGTAACCAGATTTAATTTGCACAGGTATCACTGAGCGATCACTCACTCAATCCAAAATTTCTTACATTCCTTCTTTGTATCCATGTACACAAACATCTTCACAACATCCCTCTGACAACAGGAAGAACAGGCTCCACTTGATAGAGAAAGTAAGACCAAATTAAAAAAAAAATTAAAAAGCCACAAACCAAAGTGCTCAATAATTTGGAAGTTCAACTGGAAGTACTTAAGTCCAAGTTTTCAGAGGTATTTGTCATTTTGACAGCCACATATATGTGCAGATGAGAAATTCAACAGCATGCAGCTGCTCCTGCAAACACCAAGTGCTTCTACTGAAGTGACCCAAGCAGCAGCTACACAGCCAGGGCAACCTCTGTTCGCTGACCACTGAATGATGAACAGATGTGATGGAAAGTACACAGCTATAATTAAAGACCATCATAACCACTACTGCCCCAAGTACTGAGTGGCCACGCTTCACATTTACATGTGCTTGTCTTCTGCAGCTGGTGACCGGGCTGATTTCTTGGATCTTGCTTGCTCTGCATAATGACTGCAGTAACTCAGCGCTTGGACTGGATCTCTCAGTTCACCTTTCATTTCTTCTCAACACTGCGGGTAATGTTGGCAATTTTATTTTGGCTCTCAAGAGTTTCCAGTCAAGAGACCTGAAATGATCTCACATTGGTATCTTCAAAAGATACTATTAATTAGATTTTCAGGACTGATGTTAATGAAAGCAAAAGTTTGAAAGACGAAGCTTTAGCTGTACAGGATTCTCTGGTACTTTAAAAGCCTCTGCCATCATTTATGCTTCTCCTGCCCACCCAAGCTTGGCCAATACCAGCCCTGGCAAGGAGCCACAGCCTGCTCCTTGATGGTTTCCTTAGAGCCTTCTTTTCCCCATCCGTTATTGTGCAGGTTTGCTCTTACAGTTCCTTCTCGTTTGAACCCACAGAATTCAAACAGGTTAAAGTAATATTACAAGTATAGAAGTAATGCAAGAGCACACAGAATTTAATATTCAATTAAAAAAATACTACGCCAAGCCTTTTCTCAAGCACATGCATCACTGGCCTGAATTAAGGTTTTGCAGGCAGTTTTTCCACAATTTTTAAAGCCTTTATTATTTTATTATTTTTCATTTTAGATGATATCCCAAGATTATAAGCAGTTAAGGAAATCATGTTAAAAGGGACCACAATCATCTCAGAGGGTCAGCAGTAAAATCTTGCTGAGCAGCGTGGTTTTTCAGCTTTGGATCCAATTTGAGCAATACTGAAGACACCTGAAAACTATCATTTTGGGGACTCCTGTAATTGTACGAACTATTACGATTAGCAGCAAAAAAATTTTATCATTTAACTACTTAAGATAGAACATACATTACTTAACAAATCTCTGACGATAACTGAATCTTAACAATATTACACATTTATAAATGGCACTTGAGGACCCTGGATTTCAAATACAGTACCATTAAGGGCACATTCGTAGCCATATTAGAACATTTTTCCCGACCTTGAATCTGCCATCCTTTTCTAACATAGATACCTTTTTTCAGTTAAAAAGCAAACAAAAATTCTTAGTCAAACCCTACAGAACATTGTGTTCAGAGCTTAAGACAAATCATTTGCTGAAATTTCACTTCATCAGATTTCGTGAAGTTGTTCCATAGCAAAAAGGTATTTTTAATAGACATGCACACTAAGGTAGAAATGTAACACAAACTCAGTGTGAATACTGAAGTTTTTGCAAAGCCACAAGCAACCAAAAAAACCCCCGATCTTGCTTTTATAAGGTAAAGTGTTACTCAAGTGCTGCATATATTTAACACATATTTTAAACCATTTGTCAGATGTTGTTTCCAAGATTAAATCTCAGAGGTTGGAACGGCTGCTATGAGGAAAAGCTGCTGAAACAGATGTTTAAGAATTGAAAGGAAAAGAACAGATGAGGGCAGTATAGATTTTTGTCAATTAATACTTTAGAAGATAAGGAAATATTTACAGCTATTTTTAGCCACCGCTTCCTGCTGTTTTCCAGACTTATAATGTTTAAATCAAAGCGCCACTTGCAGGGTAAAGCTGCAATTATGACAACTTTCACAGGCTGAAGCTGTTCCAAGGAAAGGGAGGGGGGGGAGGGAGGGAGGGGAAAAGCCCAAACAGGATCCTTCTAACTCCTCTTGCCTAAGTGATCCGCGCCATATCAGCTTATGTTAGCCAGGAAGGATCTCAAAGGGTCATTGCTTTAGTGCTGTAATGTAAAACTAAACACTGAAAAACAGGGGGAAAAGAGTATCAATTTCTACAGGTCAGAGAGGAGCAAATAAAAAGGAAGAAATAAGCAGTGTTAAGAAGAAAATAAATTAGCAAAATTTCCAAGCAGAACAAATTAAGTTGACTAGTCACACTACTACTTAGCTAAAAATGCTCTATATTTTGTTGAAGGAAGTGCCTTAAAATATATTCCATTTCAGTTTTACATGTGTACCTAATTTAATCAATTTCCTCAAGACTGTTTGTTACTCCAGTTAACACACCCAATTCCAGCTTGTGTGTCATGCTCGGAAAACCTAAGTTACTACTACCAAGACAAGTTATTTTTTTCTCCCAGATTCATTGAAACCAGGAAGACAGGACACTTTTTTTTTTTTTTTTTTTACAGTCTTAAGAGGCAGGGAAATCCAGAAAAGGAACAATTCTGACATAGCAAAAGCGGAAGACACAAAGTTTCACCAAAGTATTTTCTATGTAACAGCACGTGTTACTTTTTTTTCCCCTCTATGTCACAGGAGGATGGTTTTACTTACCAAAAGCAGGTATTTAAAGAGCCATAATTATAAAAAAAATTACATACACACATAGAAATACCTAGCATCTGTGCACTTCAGGGGATAAAACTAAAAATCAGTGCACTAAAATGCTAAACTAGTTTTACAGAAAGTGAAATCTGGATAAAAGCAAGTGTAATTCCAACAAAGGTGTATAAAACCAACCACATCAAATGCCTTTCGAGTACTGCTATGGGTTCTTGGTAAAAAACAAAACTATGCTAATGAAGTTTCTAAAACAAAAGGTTAAACATGGAAATCAACTTTCATACACCCACATTAATATAGAAAATGAAAATCTTTGCAAGCATCCACATATTCAGTGCTTAATTCATTGAGAATGTTTTCAGTGCTTTTCATAATAGCTGCTTCACCTTCACAGCGCTGTAACTCAAAACAGATGTGGAAATCACTGCTTATTTTAACACACTAAACAAAACAATTATGAAGTGTGTGACAGTTCAGGTAGAAATATCAGCTGTTATCCATTGAAAACAAAGTAAGTGGCATTCTAGGTAATTTACTACTATATAAAATAGTTGTTATTGCTATTGGTTTGCCACTACAAAATCTCTCCCTACGAGCAAAACTCAACAATTTAGAAAAAGCAGAGTGAAACGCAGAGAGAAAACCAGAAGGTCTAAATTGAAAGGCAACACCTTTACACAGGGATGATGAGAAAACTTCATAGTGACATAATACAGCATGCTATATCATACAGAAGACATTCCATAGAGCAGAGATATATAAATAAATCCTTCTAGTTTGACTTTGAATGTATGCAGAGATTTTGATTCAGGAAGTTACTGGAACCACACACTGCTAAATTTGGATGGTTTGCTGTTCTCCTTTTTCATGCTGTTTCCTTAGCATCTGCTGTTAGTCACGATCTTTCACATTTTTCTCCATTTATGGTTGGGTATTAGCCTCACCCTAGCAAAATCAAACAGCCCACCTGTCGTAGAGGAAGAATAAATAATTGACAGGGTTTGGAGGCTGAAAGATGTGTAGTGGAAGGAGACACCAAGCAGAGCAGCCCTGCCTACATCCACTGATCCTTGAAGGTGTCCAAGGAGATGGTCGATGATGCCCAGTGGTGCTCTGCCCAGAAATGCGAGTCCAGGAGGACTTGCTTGAGACAGAAGATTGCAAGATGTAAGGCAGCCCTCAACTTCTGCAGCAGAGATGCAGCGGGTGGGCTAGACAAGCAGCATGAGATCTGCCCAGGCTAGCTAAATATAGCCCATGAGCTCTCTAAGCCTTGGTGTTACCTGCCTCGGTGTTACCTGCGGCAGGTTCTCAGCAAGGTTTCTCCCCACTCTCTTGATGACTAAGGGGGATCCAGTTGTTTTGAGAAGCTTTCAGGTTCTAAAGTGGGTTTTGTGGAAGACTAGCAGCTCAGAATACTCCTGGAAAAGATCTTTTGATATGAAGGTAAATAGCTGGTCATACTGAAGCCCTCGGACACGACAGAGGAAAGACCACGGCAGAATGCTCTATGCAGGAAAGCCTCTACCACACAAGAATCTCTGTGGAGCCTGGAAGTAGAAGGTATGAACTTGAATGCAGGTGCAGATCAGGTCCTGTTCCTACCCTCCATTCAGGGAGGGACCTCAAAAACCATACAAGAGAACCAGTGCAGGATTCTCACTAGCTAGATCCTTAGTCTGATTCAGTGCAGACAGCCCTTCTAATGAGATTTGATGACTGAGTTGCAGAAAAAGAGGCAACAGTTTTCATGAGCAATTTTTATCTTAGAAGACACTAAAAATCCAAGTCCTAGACCAGACTTCACTAGTTTGGCTCTGGTTGAACTGCACTCTCTCACCATGAAGGGTGCAAGGACAAAGTGACAGCTGAGGTCAAGAGGCAGAAGGCAGGCTTTAACTGTCTTATCATGGTTGAGGGATGGCTGCCTCTTCTAACAGACCAGCGGGCAACCAAGGCATTTGTTGTTATTCCAAGAGAACTGTTTAAAATTATGCAGGACAGAATGAAATTTAAAGATTGCTCAATGCTCAAATTGCTATTAGAATACCGTATTTCTACTTGCTTATAAAAGTAACATCAGCTAACTTTGTTAGAAGTTTGACATATAATCTAATCTGAGGCAAATACTGAGCATGGGGCTTTTCTGTCATAAACCAGCTCCAATCATTTCAAGAAACTTGGATACAGGAAAATTTTTAAAACCTGAGCAAAATGCACATGCACACACCTCGTCTTTGAGCATGGCGGCACCTCTACGTTTAGCGGAAGGAACTTGATATGTTTAACAATGTGCAATTTATACGGTAGGAATTTGCCTTTTACTGTTTTTGTCCCCCAGAGTGGGCCTAAAATACATCTTCAAGGCACTGTGGGAATAGGCAATTTGTACATACTAATGACACAAAAAAGCTGAGATCCACAACACCATATAGCAAGTCTCAGTAGGTTTTTTGCAACTTTATCAGTTGAGATTTCTAAAAACTGCGGACACCTCCCATTACTGTCAGGGGTCTCCATTTTCTCCAGAGCAGAGTTTTCCGAGCTACATAATATAGTACACAGACACAGCCCCAACAACTGAGTATCTTTTGCACACTGACGTTATCTGGAAGAGTACTGTCACAGTGGCACTACAAAAAGGTTTGGAACTTTACCAGGAAAAAGTTTTACAATCTATCTTTAACAAACATGACTTGAAGGATCAAGTTGGTCTTTTTAGAAATGGATTTTCCCCACAGTTTTAGTCCTTTGGTTAGGTAAGTACTGAAAATAAGATCCAGAAGCCAGAAAATTTCTCCTATGCTTTCAACTACTCTGTGCTGACACCTAGGCAACATAGAAAGGAAAATGTGACTGGAATGCAAAGGGCATGAAAGAAGTGAGGAAAAGCAAAAAAGTAGATTGTAACAGATCTGGTGAGTGGGAAGCTGCAGGAAGCTGGCAAGGGAGGATTTGAGCCTCGTTGGCAAGGCCAGTGGGAACTGGAGGGAGGGTCAGGGGAAAGCCAAATCATTTGGGCAAAGAGGATGGAAGACAGAAGAGGTGATTGACTAAAAGTCCGTAAGAAAAATGGTAGATAAAGGGCTAACAAGCAGTTGGATGATGAAGAGTGAGAATGCGAATGCTGAGAAGGTGGGAAAATTCTGGGAACAGAAGGAAAGGCACAAGCAGGGACAACTACCAGAGCTGGGAAAGTCTGGGAATGCAAGGAAAGGGACACGGAGACACTATCACTGGTGCTGAAAGGCAGCAGGAAGACAACAGATTCATGCAGCTCTTTTCCACTTCTCCTGATAAACACAGGTGAGGTGAGGGCACAATAAGAAGGAACACATCAAAAAGGGGGGGGGGGGAAGAGGTCTCAGGAAGGACATAAAGAATGGTAGTCAGAAAAAGGGAAAAGGGAGAAGGGAATTGGATTAGTTTCCATGAAGATACTGGTATAGACTGAACAAACAGAATGTGATTGATACAGGAAATCTGAATAATGCAGTTGGGTAACACAAACAAGACTAAGACAAGAATCCAAAGATGGAGCAAGGGTAGGGGGGATGAAAGCAAGATAGAAAGGAGAAATTTTCATGCTCAGAGCTGCAGGAAGAGAAGCATAAGCACCTACTCTTTCTAGAAAGACTTCTCCAACGCTTCTACTAGAACATATAACTCTTAAGCATTACCTTTCTTTCTCTCTTAGCAAACACTATACAGCTTGCTCACAAAACATGCCTTCTCCTAGGGTGGTCAATGTAACTAGTACCAACAGCCCAAGTGATACTATTTCTTGTGGAATTTAAGGGTTTGCAACCTGCCAACAAACTGCACACAGGCGGACAGAATGAAACTAAAAGTGAAAAGGTATCAGCTGAAGCTGTTAAACTCCACTTCTCCCACCTGACATGAAAATAAAGTAATATGAGCACATTATTTATGTGGCCCTTCCCATCAAAATGATATGACTATTCAGTGTACAGGATGCACCTCCACTGGGAAAGAATGAGGATCTGTACGTGACTTTAGCGTCTTTGGCTCATTTACTGCAGGATTTGCAAAGCTGTGAATGACACGGGATTGCAGTAGAACAGCCTCTTAGCTGATAAATCACATGCTATTCCTGTCTTTCCTACAGAGACTCTGTCAACGCCAGGCAGGCCATTCAGATGAAGTTTCTTAGACCTTAGTAATTATGCTGCTTTCTCCGTTTTTCAGATATCCAACTTACTTTGATTCTGAAGCAAACAGCTACTAAATAAACAGCTGCAGCTACAGTCAGTAGGAGCTGTTCTTGGTATTACACAGTATTTCTGTGCTTCCGTCACAAGGTAAGCAGGCTTAAGCATTGAAGTATTTAAGAACGCAAGAACTCATCCACAATTGATGGAAAATCTTCCCTTTACAATCCTACCTCAAAGAAGCACTGCAAAAAGAGACAACAATTGTGAAGTCTTATGAACACCCATTTAGAAATAAAAATTATTTCAGGATAGCATTGAACACTGCAACACATGGAACAATCAGGTAGAAAATCGTTGTGACTAGCTTTCTATTGAATATATACCACACATCTGCATCAAAACTGGAGTTCTGCAGAAAAAATGCAAACGATCAGGAAATTAACTGCTATTATCCATACACATACATGCACACACATTCACTGAAGAATACGCGCATCTGCGTTTGGAGGAGAAAGACAGAACAGAGGGGAAAAGTAGCGAGATACAAATTAACTGCATAGTTTGCTATTTTTTAAACATCTGAATGCTCACTTAAAGCCAAAAAAACCCGTTTAAGATGTAAGAGCTTATAGATCAAGGAGGACAGGAGCTTAGAGGCACCTTGCTTCAACGGTTCTTTTTTCTTTTTAATAGAACATGGCTCTCAAGTCCTAGAATACAATCTCCAGGTACTCCATTTGCTGCCATGCTTCTTTCAAAGCAAATTACATTTGACAAGATTTGGAAATCAACAATTAATGAAACCCTAAGTGGTAAATTATGTTCACAGCCCACTTAAAACATTAAAAGCTTCTTTTGCTGCTGAAGTTTAATAAGTAAAATTACTAGGAAAAAGCCATCGATTTTTAAAAGCAATCCTTTTCTGGTTGGATGCAAGCATTTGTTTCTTGGTTAGAATATCCACAGATGTACCAAAGCCTGACAAGAAACTAATGCTACACGGGGAGCAGGTCATCTGCTCTACCTCTACACTGTGAATAAAGAATGGGTGACGGTGACTCACTTTATATGCATATCAAAGGCATGACTAAGGATGATTCTCCCTGCAAAATATAGTCACCTTTTGTCCAAAATAAACTTCAACACCTGACAATCATTTCTATAGAATAAATACAAATTAACAGAATTGCTGACACATTCTCTCCTTTGCTACACGTATTCTCTTGAGCTGTACTGGAAAAGCTTGGTCTTAAAGGTCTGAACCACAATAAAAGAGAAACAGAGAAAGACTGGAATCCAATATGTAGTGCATATCTAGAGTGGGTGTGCTTCATTTGAAACAGAAATTTCTACTCTTGCAGTTGGAGACTGAACAGAGAATATATTTTAAAAGAAGTCTTCTCATATAAGAGGTAACAGAAAAGCGTATGTTGAAGAATGGTATGCCTCATACTGGTCTTGAAGAAAGAATTTACAGCAACTAGATAGACTCTCTGGAGTCTGCAGCACTCTCTAGTTCAGATGAAGAGTCGCTAAAAATCCACTGTTCCCATTTTTAATGTTATGTGTAGTCTCAAGGGCAAAATTTGATTTGACAGTGAATTAATCTGTTCTTTTGGTGGTTCTTACAAGAGAAGTAATTCTGTGGCAGCTGCAATTGTGTAAAGCAACTATATTGCAAGATTTTTCCTCCTTCTTGCGTTACACTTGCCTCTTAGATGGTAATTTTTCCTTTTATTGTTCTTTCCTGTTCTGCACTGGTTTTTGTAACATACTCATTTTAAATTAGATTATGCTGCCTACAGACTTGATGAAATGTTGTTGATATTTTCCCTTTATGTAATTTGGTAAAATATGATAATCTGATACATAATCAACTATAAAAACCTTTTCAGTGTGCCAGTATCACAATTTTGGTTTAGTTTCATGGTGTGTTATGGTATCCACATCCTTGGAGATGGAGACTAATCACAACTGGAGTAATCAGAGCCATTTGCTCCAAATAAATGCTTAAAACATAAATCGAGACTGTAAGAGAAGTCAGGAGTTTTCCTACCAGAATTTCCACTGTGTTTCACTCCAGTTCCCTCTCTCCAATTCTCACTTTCTATGTTTATGAGATTTTTCTTAATACTGGCAACAGCTATACAGTTTATGTCAGCTGATTTTGTACTTTTGAAAAATGGATTTTACTTCATCTCACAACCAGCTGTTAGAATGCAGTAATATTTAGTACAAAAACTTAGAGCAAAAAATGACTTTGATGAAACGGCAACTTTGCTGGGGTCTAAGTCCAACTGTTTTCCAATTCTGCTTTCTACTTCTGTCTGTATCTATACTCTATTTGCCATTCTGGATTTTCAGATTGTCATTCCACCTCTTTTGAACTTTGATTCTACTTCTCATATGTTTTTTGCTTAAAATAGTGTCTAATTTGTAAGAAGAGAAAACCCCCTGAGTTTTAATAGTAGTACATTTGATATTTGTTTTCTTGATGTAGCTGCTACAGCACTCAACTCTTTCTATTGCATGAACGTCTGTTGAGAAACACGTTATTTATCATATTAGATTTTAGTCTCTCTGAAAGATGAGACAACTACCTGTTCTTTTGATGCATGTATTTGGAATCACAGATCAGCTACTTGTCCTTTATAGTAGGACAAACAATCTGCTTCAGTATTGGTTTTCAAATACACTGAATTTCATTCGTTCTCTTTGCCTTTCTAGCATGGAATCTCTCTGCAACTCCATGTTATCCTTGTTTCTATGACCCTGAATAACTTTACATCATTGGCAGAAGTTACTCTTTTTACTATCCACTCCCTTTTCCAGATCACTTATAACATTAGCAGTGAATTGAACAGCAGATTCCAGAAGGGACACTCACACAAATGCAGAAAACTTGTAACACCACTCCCTTTTTTCTGGTGCACTCAATTTTAAATGAATTTCTCTATCCAAAGACCTTCCTTACCTTACTGCAGACTAGGATTTAAGAACCTTTAACAAGGGTTTTGGTTAACCACGTCAACTGCGTACCCCTTGTCCACCTGCTCTGTGACTCCTCTGGAGAACACAGGAGTGTGCCATCAAGCCTGGTCTGGAGCTCTCTGGACTTGCCCTGGAGCCGTGCCCTTCTTCCCACCCATCCCATACTGAAGCAGCCTTGGGCAATATGTTATGTGCTGCAGGTAGCTCAGCCATTTCATTCTTATGTCATTCATGAGGAAGACTACATTTGATCTGGGGGTTTGTTGTTCATTTTGCTCACTCCCCTCACCTCCAAACTCTTAACAACCTGTTTTAAGGCAGTTTCCTTTTGTAAGGGAGCAGAGCTGGACTGAAGCGAAGTCGCCCAACCTCCTACACTGTGAACAGTTACCTAAAAGCATCATTTTTTTGTTCCGTGACCTTGTTTTCTTCAAGTGCCATTTCTATACATTAATCCATTCCTAGTACTACAGCAAGCTTCTTGTTTCTGATGCTTGAAAAACAGGCTTTAATAGTTTTCAGGCACCTTGTAAATTGTTCCCCAAACTCTCATTTTGGCCTTCTCTTTTGTGTTTTTAGATTAAGCCTACCAGAACCTAACATACTTTCTATTCCCTATGCTTGGCACCATTTCAACTTTATGAGAGAAGGTTATCTTCCTCTTTCTGTAGTTCCACTGCACCATCTAATCATACAAACTCTCTCGATCTTTCACAAAAGTCAACCACTTGTAGTTTTATGTGGCGATTGCAGGGCTTCAGGAAAAATCACACCACTTGCAGCTGCCCCTTTTTAGGGTTAAGGAATATTCTTACAGACTTGTCAGTTGGGAGGGCTTTGACACCACTACAAAGGACTTGTTTTGGACAGTTGCAACATCCCTGCAGCAATGAAGAACAGTCTGATCACTATTAGAACAACAGCAGCATTTCCAGTATCTTAACTTGGGCTCAGCACATAGTTTAGGACAAGTCAAAACCAATTTCCTTGCAACTCTGCAACAAGCTGGTCCATGATATTTTTGCTGTCTGATGAAAGTATCAAATCGTGTACTGGAATACTGACAACTTCTTGCACAAACTCTCTAAAAGGAGGACCAAGGGTGTCTGTGGTCTTTCTGGAATCTGACAGTCTTACAACGTAATTTAAAAGGCAGCTCCAGATCCTTCAAATTATATTAGCTATGAATAAAACCACTGTGGGCAATGATTTTATTGTGACCTTGAGGGGACAACAAAGTTCAACTGGGGACAATGTTATTGTGTGTATGTGCATATATTTACATGTTAATGTCAGAGCATGACAGCAGCGTGAACTGAAAGCTCTATCACCCCACTTCAGCAATCACAGCTTTTATTTTTGCACCTCTGCAGCTCACTTGTGTGTTGCATTCTCCACTGTAAGTACCTAATTAAATACATAATAATTTTTCCCTACTGTATACTGTGCTAAAAGATTTTTCAGTTTGTGAGAAGTCAGCAATGTTTACAACCAAATTAAACATTCCTTCTGAAAACAAATTGGTTTTCGTTAAGTTTGGGCATTAATACATTAATTTATTCTTTTATTTAATAAAAGCACAGAAAATGTATTAACGAGATGGCATATTTCTTAATGCTGCATTTTCTTGTTTGGCTTTTGTATAATCATGTCTGCTATTGAGATATGCAACTAGAATTAGCTTTCATAGTAGAAATATCTATGGAAAGGTTCATCTGCATTCAGTGTTATCCAGGTTAGGGGTGACTAATGAGAAGTCACAATGATTGAAACAGAATTTTTGGAAGTAATAAGCTCCTTACAGAATCATAGAATCGTTTTCGTTGGAAAAGACCTTTAAGATCATCAGGTCCAACCATTAACCTAGCACTGCCAAATCCTCCACTAAACCATGTCCCTGAGCACCACCTCTACACATCTTTTAAATACCTGCAGGGACAGTGACTCAACCACTTCCCTGGGCAGCCTGTTCCAGTGCTTGACAACCCTTTCGGTGAAGAAATTTTTCCTAATATCCAATTTAAACCTCCCCTGGCACTACCTGAGGCCATTTCCTCTTGTCCTGTCGCTTGTTACTTGGGAGAAGACACCAACACCCACCTCGCTACGACCTCCTTTCAGGTGGCTGTAGACAACAATAAGGTGTCTCCTCAGCCTCCTTTTCTCCAGGCTAAACAACCTCAGTTCCCTCAGCCGCTCCTCATAGGACTTGTGCTTCAGACCCTTCACCAGCTTCGTTGCCCTTCTCTGGACACGCTCCAGCACCTCAATGTCTTTCGTGTAGTGAAGGGCCCAAAACTGAACACAGTGTTCAAAGTGTGGCCTCACCAGTGCCGAGTACAGCAGGACAATCACTTCCCTAGTCCTGCTGGCCACGCTGTTTCTGATACAAACCAGGATGCTGTTGNTTCGTTGCCCTTCTCTGGACACGCTCCAGCACCTCAATGTCTTTCGTGTAGTGAAGGGCCCAAAACTGAACACAGTGTTCAAAGTGTGGCCCCACCAGTGCCGAGTACAGCAGGACAATCACTTCCCTAGTCCTGCTGGCCACGCTGTTTCTGATATAAACCAGGATGCTGTTGGCTCTCTTTGCCACCTGGGCAAACTGCTGGCTCACACTCAGCCACCATATGCCAACCGATATCCCTGGGTCCTTTTCTGCTGGGCAGCTTTCCAGCCACTCTTCCCCAAACCTGCAGTGTTGCATGGGGTTGTTGTGACTCAAATGCAGGACCAGGCACTCAGCTTTGTTGAACCTCATACCATTGGCCTCAGCCCATCGATCCAGCCTGCCCAGATGCCTCTGTAGAGCCTTCCTACCCTCATGCAGATCAACACACCCACACAACTTGGTGTTATCTGCAAACTTACTGAGGGTGCACTCAATACCCTTGTACAGATCACTGATAAAAATACTGAAGAGAACTGGCTCCATTTCTGAGCCTTGGGGAACACCACTTGTGACCAGCTGCCAACTGGATTAAACTCCATTCACCACACCTCTTTGCGCCTGGCCATCCAGCCAGTTTCTCCAGCAGAATGCTATGGGAAATGATGTCAAAGGCTTTACTAAAGTCTAGGTAGGTAACATCTACAGCCCTTCCCTCATCCACAAAGTGCGTCACCTTGTCACAGAAGGAGATCAGCATAGTCAAGCAGGACCTGCCTTTCCTAAACCCATGTTGACTGGGCCTTATTGCCTGGTTGTCCTGTACATGTACATGTGCATGTGATGGCACTCAAGATGATCTGCACTTCACCAGCTCCCTCAGTATCCTTGGTGGATCTCTCAGGCCCCACAGACTTGTGTGTGTCCAAGGGGTGTAGCAGGCCGCTAACCATTTCCCCACGGATTACGGGAGCTTCGTTCTGCTCCCCATCCCTGTCTTCCAGCTCAGCGGTCTGAGTACCCAGAGAACAACTGGTCTTACTACTAAAGACTGAGGCAAAGGCGGCATTTGTCACTATGTTTGTCTCGCATCCAATAAAGGATGGAGAGTCTCCTTAGTCCTCCTTTTGTTGCTAATGTATTTAGAGAAACACTTTTTATCATGTTTTATGGCAGTAGCCAGATCAAGTTCTTCTTAAGTTCAGCATTTGTATTATCATTGACATAACTAAGTGATTTCAAGATCAATACATTGCAAACATGTTTAACCTGAATTCTGCAAGTGTCAGGCTGCACTATCAAAAGTCATGTCATCTAGCACAGATTATACGCAAGTCTCCATGTTCATGTGAAAAAAAATCTTTAGGGACAACTGTATACAACAAAAATTCTTCCCAATAGCTATAATCATAAACCGAAAATTACTTTTATGCATCTCAATAGCGCTCACTGAGATTAAACTGTAACTAAAATAGCCTGCTAGCTTTTCTTAAAGAGTAAGTGGAAAAAATTTATTATCTACTGTAATTTTCACAGAACTTCATTTTCAGACTTTGTTATTCATGTGCATTTAATCATTTCCTTTGGCTTCTTCAAGCCTTGCTGTAAAATTTGAAGGGATTACTTGCATCCAAACAACAAAACCAAAAAACTCCCACCTGAATCAAAGCAATTTTAAGGCAAATCAACACTAAAATTAAAGCTATTCACAGCCAAATCTTGAAGTTTATTATACACCAAAGGTAACAAATATACAAATATTTCATATCAATTTTGACAGGATATCTTGAAGCTGAAGAAACTTTGAATTTCATATTATCAAATATCTGAATCATCAAGGCTTGAATACTGTACTGAATTCTCATACAGGTAAATTTTGCAGTACCTGTATGAATGTATAAATATGAAGAACTATAATGTATTCATTAAACCCCATAATCCTTATCAGAACTACTATTCATCAATTCCATATTAGCAGCAGGAAATGTTTACAATACAGAAAACTCCAATATGATTTCCAAATGAAGAAAAATATTTTCTTGATTAACTAGGAAGTTAGGAGAACATTATTCTATTAGATTTTTCAAGTTGCCTTGATACTACCAAGTTGCTCTGCTTTTTTTCTTCCACTTCTGAAGTGCGTATTTTCATTTAGGGCATTTCTAAATTTGATATTGATTAAAAGAAAATTCCATTAGACTTCTAGCTAAGTCACTAAATAAGGAAGTTGATTCTGCTTGATGATAAACACTGGTAATTATATCAGCTTCAGTGGAAATTATAGGTGCTCTTTGCAGCCATGAAAATTAGAGAGTAGATTTAGAGACAAAAAAAAAAGGTTTAAATGAAGTTTGAAAGTTGACCAAAGTTCATCTATTACGTTGTATGTCTGTTCATCTACGTCTGTCTTTATTTGCTTGCCACTAATGTGCCTTTTTCTTTTCCTGTCAGGATAAAGATTTTTTTTTTCGTTTTAGACTAGTGTTTTAATCTGAGTTCACCACACATTCTTCAAACATGACATGAAAGAATTCAGCAACTACTGCAGTGAGGAAACAGAAAGGCTGCCAAAGGCTTGTTCACTGGAAATTACTAAGCATTGGGCAGGGAGGTGGGAATGTGAAGGACAGAAGATCCATCTGTGATAGGAGAAAAGTCTCAGCGGCTAGTGAGTAGGGGTAAAGTTGCTGCAGAGCACAGACCAATGGGTGCACCCTTCTGACACAGCAAAGCAGTATCAGCAGAAGAAGATAGCAGAGAACTTTTGGCTGGTTCAAGGTCTTACCACAAATTCTATACAAAACCATCCAGTGGTCTTTCTGCACAAGTAATCATAAGATCCCAGCTCCGAGGTTTCGAATGTAGGCCATGGGACATTTCATATAGTACTAAGAATAGGTGAAACTATTTATTGTTACGCACCCCACCTCAAAACCAAACCACAAAAAACTCACCCCCCCAAAAAACTACAAGACCGTATCCAATTCATGCACACAAGAGGGCTAGTTAGAGCTCGTAGTTTGGGAAAGAAGAATGAAAACCTGTTGTTACTTTCTGATGGGCTTCACTAAGTATAGAATTTAGCACTATTAAAAACCAGAAATAGCCAAGAATATGAACTGAAATTTAGCACACAGGAGTAAGCATTAAAGGCAGCTTATTTTAACTGCACTGTGTTCAGGGGTTAAGTAACCAGAAGACAGAGACATACGATAAAATTTGAGATTTTCTGTTGACAAAACCCAGAACTCCTCTTACTCACAAATAGGCAGTAAGTATGTATTTTACCTTTTAATCATTCCGTCTGATTAAGATAGTATGGTCATACTCTATTACCTTGCTTTGTAAATATTAAATATCCTAAATAGTTTGGCACTGAACCTTTGCTCATGCAGAGGTTCTTATTCATGGATGTTTCAATCCCTCCTTGAAATTTCTGTCTGCAAGTTCAGAGTAACAGGTCAGTTCTTTTTAAATTGTTCTTTTAACCCAATTTTGACTTTGTTATCTATTCTTCCTCCCCATTTACATTTAATTTTCATTTACTAGCCATATAATTGCATGCCGTCACATCATCAGAAAATTCACGCAATATATGCCTCAGCTGTATTGTACTATTCTTTACTATTCATTATAGTGCATGTTTTGATACCTGTATCTATTTAAATAGAGATGCATATTTAGTAATACTTCTTTACCTACTGCCATGAACACCTAGTCTCTTTGACAATGTTTTCTTGAATGCTGCTGGTTCCTATCTAAACACCTGGAAGCCATCAACATGCCATAGTTGTGCAAAATTACTTTTCATCTTTAATCTGTAACCAAGGAGGAAATAAAACCACTGGGCTTAAATAGAAAATGTTAGTTCTCACTATTTGCTCTTGATTAAATCAAAGGAGGAAAAGGAGGAGAAACAATGATTCTTTTTCAGGGGTTGGGGTTTTCCCCTTTCAACATGCATGAAGGAATAGAGAGATCTTTTGCAGTATCAAAAGTAGTAATTTGACATCATATAAAACCATTTTGTGAAGATTTAAAACAAAGTTAATAATAGAAAAGTATTTTACAACCAGAGGTTAGGAAGAGGGCACAGGAGGGAGGGGAAAGGGTAGGAAATAAAACAAGAAATGTTTTTAAAAAAATGCATTTGGCTAAGGGGATTTAAAAAAATCTAGATGCTACAATGGCATCCGCATTTTCCTAAGTGTGTGACGAGATTTTTCACAGGCTAGCGTTCTTTACCTATAAAGTATCGTAAATCCCTTCTACTACCTGACCTTTCTGATTTCCTTTGAATTGCCTTATTTAACTTTCTATAGCCTCTGCACAAACATGCGTGTGGAGGAAGTACGTAGGTCACAGAAACATACTGATGTGTAACTTCAGTACTCAAATACTGAAGTACCTGAAGTACTAATTTTTTTTACTTCTCTTTAAAAATAAAAGTGTAGGACAATACTTAATTACAATAAGATTTGTTCATGTTCATATTACACACAGGTATCAACAATTAAAATATACTACGCACATACAAGCTTTTCTCCTAATGGACTGCTTATTTGGTATTTGTAACACAAATCAAGCAAGAATTCATAGGAAAAACAGAACACACAAAGTATTTCAAAGCAAACTGTGTCTACGGAGTTCTACATGCAGAATCCCAAACTGTAATATTTATGTTTTATAGAAATTCAGAGGAAGCATACAGACATCACCTGTGGCCTCCCAGTTATAACACAGCAAATACTACTCACGGCAGTAAAATGTCTGCATACCACCATAAGGTGCATTTACATTAGGTATTGGCCTCAATAGTTTGGCTCTTGAAACTGTATTATATAAACAATGTAATGTGCATTTCCAAGAGGCTGAAATCTTAAAAGAAAACACAGGTTTTTTCCTTCTACTATTTTAATATTAAAGCTCAGCCAGGGCCTGATCAGCTTGCATCCTTTCCCAATGTGACTATTACAGTTGCTTAATTACCTAGGATAAACAACATCTGCTTAAAGAATTGCCTTTACTTATACTTAATAAATACCACTGCTGCTTAAGTTTATAATTCCCAGTTCTTAAGCATTTCATACTGCTCACATACTCAAAACTGTAAACCAGCCCCATCACTGAAGTTCTCAGAGTAATAACCACCATAAAACAAAAAAAAAGACTACTAGTTTAAAGTAACAGATGAGACAAGCATTTACTTTTAAACCACATACTAGTTTCAGGAAAAAAAAAAACAAATCTTAAAAAAAAAAATTTGCTCAGCATGCAATTGAAAGGGCAAACATGAGAAAGAGAACTTCTTAAAGATGACATCAGAGTCCCAGAAAGCAGCGCCCCGATCAGATACAAGCACATACAACAGCAAAGTTCGCTGTATCTCTGCATAGGCTGAGGAAAGACTTGCATAAATATTTCCATACAATTCTCTAAGTAGGTCAAGACAGTACAGTTACGTGCAATTGCTCTTTGAAATAGCCTGAAACTTCCTGAATAATCAGAATTGAATTTTTTAAGCACCTTAAAACAATGAAAGCAACTTGCACCCAAATCAAATTAAAAAATATAAACCTGGAAGTAAACTACAAAATGTTTAAGATGGTTGCATCCAAGTAAGCCGTTGACTTAAATTCCCAACAGCCACACAAGCACTAGAACTTCTCCTTCAGGGTAAGATCAGCAACTGAACAACTCTACAGCTCTGAATCTGATCGAAAGAGCCAAGTTATCTCTCCTCGGCCCTGTAACCTGTACTTACTAATGATTTATTGTAAAGATAAATTGAAAGATCATAGCATTTGAAGGTTAAAAATACTGTTTACAAAAAAACCCCTCCCCTCCTCCTGAGAACTGATGTAGGAGATATTCCTGCAGTGCCTTCAGGGATCAAGCTTTCATCCTTGCAGAGACAGCTTAGACATCTAGTAGTACAAATTTTAAATTTGTGTTTAAGAAACAGTTTTCTAACATCCTCCCAGCCCCACCCCCGCCAAAGCGTAATCCATGCAGATAAGTCAACGCGCTAAAATGAGGAGCTATAAGGTTTGACTGTGAGTGTGTTTGGGGAGGAGGGAAGCAGAAGAGATGTTATTTTAACATCAATCTGGAGAATACTACGTCAAGCTTGAATCAGACAAAAAAATCTAAACATCAGTAAAAAGAACAACAGTCTTCCCTTAAAGTGGATGAAGGAGAGAACCAGTGTCATACTTCAGAAGTTCTTAGAATCATAGAATCA